>JAITYZ010004303.1:0-14060 GCA_027744595.1 Paronellides praefectus | reverse complement strand
GGCAAGCGACTCTAGGCTAAGCGATATCAAATCTGCAGACCAGTCGGTCACCGAGTCCAGAGTCCGTATCCGCGTACGCGTATCGGGTCATGACAAGGAAAGAAGTATCGATACGAACGGCGGGGAAAAAGCGAAAGAAAAGGTCTATAATACGATGTCAATATCTACGGGATGCAACTTACTTTGGCAGCCCTCATGAGTCGTCAAAGAGGCATCACGGCTACCAGAACCAGTCACACGAGCTAAAGAACTTTTCGATCAGGTCAGCAAGGGTCTTCTTATGCGCATCAGGAAGCAGAAGACTTCAGTCGTACTAAACATAATGCATCGCCGCGTAAGGTCGTTGCTAATAAGGTCTATAAGTGGCAGTAATCTAAGCCAGTCTAATCATACATACACAACCCGCTCCTCCACGAAAGGTGAGGTCCGCCATACCAGAATGCCCATCTCCAAAACCATAATCTACCGTCTAGCGCCGAGAAGTGTGTCGTCGACATGATTTTCGGTCAGGGCTGACTTGATAGCCTCGGAGACACGAGTTGACTGACGTCAGCATGGTATTCCCAGCATGATACGGTGAGTGACTCACCGATACAACCGCCATCTCGGCACTCGACGTGATCTGCCCCGTCGATCGACGAGCAGTCTTTGGAACTTGGGTCTGAGGGGCAGGCGCCGCATGCTGTTATTAGCTTTGTGTGCGGATTGAAGGAGTGTTAGTTGGGCTTACAGTTCAGGTTGGTCGAGGTGTTGACGCAGCCGAAAGTCTTTGGGCTGGTGGGGCAGTAGGAGAAGCCGCGCTCGCATTTGAAGGGTAGCTGGGCGAGGGCTCGAGCTCGTCGACGTCGTTGGACAGCATCGCCAGATGCCGTGGGTGGGGTGTAGGGCGTGACAGTGAGGTAGTACGTCTGGGCGAGGATGGCGGGTCGTTCTCCAACTCTGATAGTGTTGATGTCTGACAGTCAGCGTCACCCGGGAGGTAAGTCGAAAAAACAACTGACAGCTGTCGTCTCCCGCCGCTGCGTTTCTCGCCATCTCTCCTAGAGTCGTGGGACACTGCGAATATAGCACTCCAGATTGGTCGAAGGCTGGTGTCGTACAGAGTGCACGTTCACCCGTGTACTCGTTCTCCAAAGAGATTTGATTGACAGGCACTTGCGCAGGGTAGGTACATGCCGTGGCGTTGTATGTCCAGGTTCGATTGAAGTAGTGAGTGTCGTCTGTGGTCGAGAAAGTCACCAAGTCTTGGTCATCGGCTCTGATACTTCTGAAACACTCTTGGGACTGAGCGACCGTCAGACTTTGAGCTCGAGCATGGAGAGCGAATCCGGCCAAGGCGGAGAAGAGGAAAGATCGACCGAGCATCGTGAGGAATGATAATCTAGGAGGACGGTGTATGTAGTGCGTCGATGGGGAGGGGAATGACTGAGCGGACTCGGACGGTTGAGCATGTATACCTTTATACACAAGAACCTCGTTGCCCTTTCCCATTCCTTGCTTCTTTTCTTCCACGCCACGTCCTAGCTCAAGCTTTCAGACATTGAATCGTCTCCTGGAAGGTCCGAGACTTCTCTAAACGCCTCTAGCCCGCCGCCTGCTCACCTCCCGGCATCGTCCCTCGTGCGAGCCTGGCATGGCCTCTGCTCGCAGGGGCTCTCGCTCATGACCATCGACCACGCATTCATCGTCGATACCGGACAATAGGCCGTGGCGCCGTATGAGACGTATCCGTCATAACCGCAAAAGTCAAGCGAGACATGATCGTCAGGGCGGCGCTAACATCTTCCTCTCCTTCGACACCACCTCACGTCCAGACTCGACCCAGCCCACGAGGCATACCCGCAAAGAACAAAGGGTGGTCTCGTCGACGAGGTGGGAGAGCTCCACCGAAAGCAGACACCCTCTTACCTCTTGGCGCTAGGTCACCGCCCGTTACCCATTGTACGGTCGAAACAAGTGGGACATGGCGTCCTTGTCTCCGCGTAAAGTGCCCATACGATGTCGTGGTTTGTCGCTCGCGATCGCGGGTGGGGGTGACACCAGAGGATGACAAGAAAGAACAATGGGTGATATGTCTATTGTCCTCGGGAATATGTGTAACGGCCCGGAGGTTTGCGGCTCTTAAGGTTGTACAGGTAATCGGTTTTTAATCCGTTCAAGGGTAACTGGAGGTCCGTGCGCGCGAGAGCTGAGGGAAGACAGGGCATGTCGGAGAAAAGTGTGGTAATGATTGCGGAAAATGTGGAAAATCTCCCTATTGTCCGTGCGCCCATCGGGCTTGTGGCCCGCGGCGCGGGGGGAGACATTTTGTCTCATTTCGGACGAGAGCTTTCTTTTGTTCCTGTCCGACCTGTCGGTCGACAGCATGACGGACACGAGCATGACGAGGCGCACCGCGCGCCGATGCATGCGTCGATGCTGCGCGGCCGAGGCTTCTCTTTGCCCTGCCAAGACGTGGTGGCCACGTAAAAAACGCACAGACCCGACAACGCACGGACGTTTTGATCGCCGTTTGCGGTCGTTGGGTGAGAGGGTCCGGCTGTGACTCGGTGCATGGAGCTCGGCAAGAGCCCATGGGATAGGCCGGATATGCTGTCTCGCTGGGTGCAGGAAGCGCGGCTGATCGATGCAAGGTACTCGTAGCAGTGCCTTGACGTCACGATGCCTAACACTTCGGCAGATCGACGAACGATCGACAGCCTCAACGAAGCTCGAACCCAGTTCAATCGCACGGCAGCGCTGTATATTGCGTCTGCACACAGGACCTCGACCCTTGCCAAAACGCAAGGTGCACACTCGACCATACGCAGAACGATACATTTGTCTGTCTCCGCATGACCGTCTGTGACCTCGAGGATCAAAGGACGTTACGCCAATGTTGACCCGCGTTTCGATTATTTCCTCCCTTCACGACTGACCGAGGCAGTACACACGGGCTCACGAGGGGGATTGTCAGATTTCACACACGTTGCGCTGAAGGGCAAGCTGGGCGCTGATGCCGCAAGCCATCAACAATCTGCAACAATGTCGTCAGCAGAGACAGTACCGCAAGACGACTCGTTGAGCACGCAGATCACCGAGAACCTCGGTGAGCATTCGTCTATGGTCTATGAAACCACACCATCACTCCCAGACCCTGCTCAGAGCATGGTTTCCATGAGAGCTGACGACAGTGTACATCATTCCCGCTGCGATAGGCGGGACGATCCTCATCATCCTAACAATACTGTTCTACAAGGGCAAGCTATACGGCCAACGATGCTGCGTCTCCAAACTGGGTGGTCCCCACCGCGTCAAGTCTGGCGAGAGCTTCTATGAAGATCTAGACGAAAATAATAAGGTCATACGGTTCAGGTCTGGAGGAAAGAAGGGGTTCTGTTATACCCATAGCGATGGGGCGTTTAATAGAAAGCCGGAGGCGAAGTCGTCGAGGAAGGATGGGATCGATTGATGAGCAAGTCTTTGTGCTGGTTCATATCTCGGAACGTGATGTACGCGATACGGCTTCATAATTTACAACACCCACGAAGCAATGCCCCTCAAAGCATCGTTCCTCTCTCCCTCCGCTGGGCATCGGTTTCTACCCCTTGTGGCACCGTTCCTCTGATCCGAGCCGACTACTGGACTACCGCATCATCACCCCCCCTCCGCGCCTTTCCTATACCCGCCCAATTCGCTTCGACACAGACCCAGTTGTGCTTGTCCACCTCGACATGAACACCTCGTGAGATCGCCTCATTCATCTCCATGTGCGCCAACCCTTCTGATGGTGACTGAAGAGAGTCGCACGAACTGCCGTGCAGTCCAACCTGACCTGCTTCCAAGGGGTGTACCACTTGCACTCATACGTGACGTCAAAAGCGAACCATTCGTCAAGAGTCATATCCTAGCCGCCTGCCGCCATGCTGTCGGCTTTGTAGCGGCTGGAGTTATTTACGACGGCTTTGGGAAGGGTTAGAAATCTCTGACAAGGCTCAGGGATAGCCCAGGCGAGGTGAACTCGCGCATGAAGGGAGGAGCTGCTTTCCCACGGTGTAGCGAGAGTGATCTCACTGCTGCCCCATCCTTTCAGCTTTCTCGAAGCCTACATTCGCGAGTCGGTCGATCCTTTGCGTGTTGCCCAACACTTTAGCACTCACAGCAAAGGATCTCGTCTCATATAAAGCTCAACGTCGAGTCTCGCGAAATGAAGTGTACTTTCACCACTCCCCATACCCAACCAACTTTTGCCGAACATCATGGACACTTCATTGGCCGACACGGGCGTCGCAGGCGGAACGACGCCTTCAGATGCGGTCTCCGCGCTGATTCAATCCCAGCCCCATCTGGCTTATTTCAGTGAGGACATGCCCACACGCATCGACCCCAAGCTACGGTTCGTGACGCAGGAAGGACTGTTGAAGGCAGATCTAGAGCAGGCTGCGCTTTTAAGACGACTGTCTCAGTCACAAAAGGTGAGCCCCGATACCGTTGAGGATCCAAGATTCGCACAGATAAGGGCGTCGAACGCCTCGATTTATGCGACATACCACCACCAAGTCGATGGAGGCCAGACGTTGCTGCTGCCTAGCTTCAGGTCGGTACCCCAAGAGGGTGATGATGGGATTGGTACGCTTGTTGGGCCGCCATTGGGGCTAGACCGAATCTCGACAGTGGATGGGGACACCCTACAAGTGACCGATGAGCATGAAGGTCGAAGCGGCTTCAAAGACGCTTTCCTAGACGATTTCGTCCCCGCTTGGGGAACAGATTTGTTCGAACATTATCGCGAGAGACTGGACGCCAACGATGATTTCGTTCGAGAGGCCAGATCAGACTACAAGGCCATCCACGGCGTTGCTGAAGCCAACACTCGCTCACAATACTCCCGCATGCCCCTGTCTGCCGATGGCCTGCCTTCGGGTTCCATGATGGAATCGCTGAAACAAGGCACACCTAGTCGAGCCTTCTGCGTCAACAGGGAGCGAATGATGGACGATTCGGCTATGTACCATCGCCATTTCGTGCGTAGACTACTCGAAGGAGCGAGCGATCTGATCACCTCACTCGAAGGCTACAAGAATGAGCTCGCCGCTCGGGAAGATGAAGACCAGACATTGATCCCTGAGAAGATTCTGATGACTAGGGCTTTGAGCGCCGCGGCGAGCGACGCCAGTCTCCATCTACTACGCGCAGAGATCACTGGGTCCAACAAGATTCAAGCGCTCAAGCGCGAGTATCTCAAAATGGAGGACCACGAGACAAAGCTTCCTTACGACCCACAGTCTATGATAATCGGTCATCCTCAGAGCATCGAAAGATCTTTGGTGCTACGAGGTCTGACTTTCGCCAAGGAAGCGCGCGAGCCGAAGCAAGAGCTGACAGCACGGCTCGACGGTCGATCGGATGGTCTGACTTGCGAAGGCTTGTTCGATCAAGTCATGAGCGATCTTCGGGCTCGCAAACAGACTGCAAATCTGATCCAGCCCAAATTCTCCTTCACCGACACTTACCAGCGCCTCTCGGTCAACCCGGACGGCACATTCAACATCCTGGACTACTACGATAAGCCCTTGGATCGCTGTCAGTCGATGTCACCCTTTGTGATGGTCGAACCAGAGGATGGAAACGTGAAGATCGTGTCTCTCCTCGATCATGGTCTTCCTGAAACTGACTGGAGCAAAGATTGCTTGAAACAGTACAATCAGGACTTCCTGGACAGGTACGACGGGGAGAAATCAGCTAAGGGGACGTTCAAAAAGGTTAGCGAGTCGGAGCTGTCTATCTCGTCACGCTCCAGAATGCCCTTGACTATGGGCGAAGCGTTCTATCGAGTGGCGGGCAATCTGTTCGAAGCGACCACGCAATGTTCGAAGGAGACGAAGACTTGCGATACAGCTCGGCAACTTCTCAAAGCTAAGAAAGCTAATTTGCCCGTGGCACTATCGGGCAAAGAGACTCGCGAGTCAAAGAAAGCCAAACTCGAAGCTGATAAAGCCTTGTTCAAGTCAGAGCAAGAATACACAAATCAATTGGACAGGCTGAAAAGCTTGCGATTGTCCGCGAAGGCCTTGTCTGCCGCATCTGACCGCCTGATTGCTGAGCTCAGGGCCGGGCGCAATGTGGCCATAGGCACTGCACGCGCTGCCGCGGAAGAAGCCCTTGTGTGGCTCCAACCTGAAGAATCGGCCTGGCTGGACGCAGCGACGAGACGACACATCGCCTGGACCCAGACTGAGATTGCGGGCTTGAAAGCTGCAAAGATCCTGGCCGGTTCGGATCCGCATGATGCGACTCGCACTTTGGCTGAATCTACTGCGCGTGACGTGACTCGGACGCGAGACAACGCCCAAGCAGTGTACGACAAGGAGATTGGCAAGGCACAGCGTTTCGAAGCCAACGCCGATGCCATATGTTCGCAAATGGGATCTGACGATACCAGATCGAATAGCATCGAGGCGTCAGAGGCAGCGGAGGCAACGCTGGACACCACGACTTTCTCGGGCTGGCTGGAATCCCGCAAAGCGGTCCCAAGAAAAGCACAGGCGGCCGAGCCGGATACCACGGTCGCTTCCACAGGACAGAGCGCCAAAGCTAAAGCGACACAGCGCAAGAAGAAAGCCAAGGCTAAACCATCTGACCTCTTGGCAGAGAGCGACTCAGATGATGATTTACGACAGGTCATCAATGGCAAACTTCCGCTGAATTCTTTCAGGATCGATTGGGCCGACGAGGAGGACGATACGTGGCCGCTGGCGATACCTCGGTGGGCTCGGGAGTCTGAGAGGGGCAAGGGAAAGTCCGAGGCCGGCAGCCTTCCGCAGGATGACAGCCCGTTGCCTGCTCACAGTCTAGAGCATCCGACAAAGGTGATCGGTCAGAACTGGCGGGAGGGCCAGGCAAAGTTGGACGCACAGGGGAATAAGTAATGGGCACGAGGCGAAGGGGTCTAGGATTGAGTACAACCAGAGGTCACCGGTGAGAATTGAATTTTGTGTATAGCTCGATATTCCGCATGAACAGCTTGAGGTGGGCATGGTTGGCCTAGGGCGGCATCACCAAGCAGTATTCCGATGTGACATTCTGCACCAGGACAGGTGTTATTCGCAAGACACGTTCTAGATACAGCAGCCGCGTCCAGTACTCATGAGAACTACCAGACTGTCATGCGCCGCCTTCATCCCTAGCTTGCGCCACAGGTCTGAGCGAAGCTCTAGCCGGGTGACTCTTTTCGAATATCTGCTTTGTCAGTGGCAATTCGGCGGCAACCGAAGATCCTGCCCACCACGTCGAGCTCTTCCACTGGGTCGATCAGCGCCTGAACTGTAGGGGCTAGATAAAGTGTGCTTACAGCTCAAGCCCTTGGTCTCCACAGCGAAGAGGTACCACGCCCCAGCTTCCAGTACTGTCCAGCATATGAACGGCAGATACGTCCCTGCAGGTCAGCTCGACCTTCCTCCTCAAGGCTCAGACACTCACACCACCCAATTTTCTCCAGAGCGATAGGGATCGCAAATTGGTTTAAGAAGATACAGGCATTCCCAACAAGAACCATGACGCCCATACCCGTACTTCGCTGATCAGACCCCAAGACTTCACTGGGGTAGATGGGCGCCAGCGGCGTGTAAGTATAGGCATAAGCAGCGCTAAGCAGAATGAGAATGCCGATAGCGGCTTTACTTGCGGGGACATTTGTTGCGGCTTGGGAAGAGCCTATCGCGACGCCAGATTTGGCCGATGCGGCCATTGATCCGACTAGAGTCAGTGTGCAGAGGAGGGTGCCGTATACGAGGATTGGGCGGCGACCGAGAGAGTCAGTGTGGTAGGTCCCGATGAGGGCGGCAACCAGGGCTGCGATGGAGGCGATCAGACTGGGGTGAGTGCAACATCAATCGACGAAGGGGTGAGACGTACGTCATGATCAAGCGGGAACGTATACTGGTCACGCCAACTGTTCATCAATGGGAAGCCCGGCAACAGCCACAAGCCTACCCACCCTGCTCGTATAATGCCGGGAGCTGCGGTCAGCAAGGGTCATTGCAAGAGAATTGACTCACGAAAAAGGACAACCCATTTCCGCTCAGCTATGGGTCAGTGCTGCGATTCATCATCTTGAGCTTACCTGAGCGAAACAACCCATCATGACAGCCAACATCAATCGATACCGCTTGGCCCTTGTATCCACCAGTCCCCGATAATCGAAACGACTGCTTTTGGGCGCCTCACACGCGGTAGCAATCTGCGCCAACTCAGTCTCCACCATCGGCGTGAGAAGGCCGTTGCCGTGATACTTGATCAGAATTGCGCGAGCTTCCTCGATTTGACCATTTGCGTAGAGCCTGATGTCAGGAAGGACGATGGGAGCGAATTGATCTACCATCGCGGTGATTCGGGAAGGAAGTAGACTGTTAGGATCATAGTTGCGCTGTTTGTCAGTATTGGAACATGGATTGTTCCTGTCTTACGGGCAGAAGAACTGTCTGACCTGGTCAGCGCAGCCATCGAGGCGAACCGAGCAAGGTGCTCACATGGTGGTAGGTATCCGCCAAGCCCAATTGGATGCCATGCTAGAGGTAGGAATCGAGATGCCAGTGGCGAGTATGCTTCCGAGCACTGATCATCAGTCCAATCCGACGATTACTCTTATGACAGCATACACCAGCATCTGTTGTCAGCACCGAGATATGTTCCCCGCTTACGTATTGAACATTCCTGTGAGTCAGCTGGGCGTCCCACTTTAGCAGGTCCCTTACCAGTCAAGAGCCCTCGATTCAGTGGTGGAGCGAACTCGACTATGTAAGGCGGAGCAGCTGAGTTCAGCATACCGGCCGCTCTGATATTGGTCTCAGAAGCGACTGACCAGTCGTCATCATCCCGAACCCTGCTCCCAAGAAAAACCGCCCGGCAAGAAGCATGCTCATATTCTGAGCCAAAGCGACTAAAGCCGTCCCCAGCAGAAAGACAATCGAAGCTGCTGTTCAGCTGTTGCCGCGAGAAAGGTGTAGACGCACAAATGAACATCCCGCCTCTTCTCCCATACTTGTCGGCCTGATGTCAGCCTGCCCCACATCGGAGCAGAACATACGATTGGAGGACCGATCCAGAATGTCGCGCACGCAGCAGTCGGGTACATCGAGAAGATCAACTGCGCGTCAACTCCACGGTATGCCTTTCGTCCAAGGATCCACATACCCCGGTGGATACTCCGAGACCGCTAAAATCGACTATCCGTCAGTTGCCACCCGTCAAAGGGGGGCTAGCGCTCACAATACCGCTGAAAGGCAGGCATGGCGCTGTCGTCAGCGTTGTCTACTTGCTTGCTTTAGGTTCGGTCTATGACTCACTTGATAGCTGTCATCGTGCTTGTCGCCCAGCCTGCCTGGAACGTCGATAAGAAGGCGACGGACCAGCACAAGTACAGCTTGAGCATTCCCTTCGAGAGGAGATCCACGTCTGCGAGTGAGCGTTCTTTCCCGGTGCTGGTGATAACATACGAGATTCCTTGGCGACGCTGGACGCGCTGCTGGTCGTCGCTGGGGTTGTGGGCGGCAGTCGACCCGCTTTGTCATGAGAGTCATCGGTTGTTGCCGTGAGACTTGACTTGTCATCTTGCTGTTGAGTGTCCGTTGGCTTGTCAGTGATGCTCTCAGTATCTAGACTCATGTTGTTGGTGACAGCGGATAAGGGGGTTGCCAGAAATGGAAACGCCTGCCCTGGTTGACCTCATCGTGCCTTTATACCTGTTCTCAGTCTAGCACGTCCAGACTCCGACGATCTCATACGCCCTGAACACCCACTTTGATCACCCACTACCGTGTCCAGTGTTCAGAACTCGTCAAAACGCCCTGCTATCGCTCCAGTGCGTCACTGAGCCCCAAGCCGGTCCATCCTTTCACCGCTTACCCGCTTATGCGCCTTCCCACGGTCAAGCGGTTGACCATTCCACCGTGTTCACTATCTCGCTCGTCTCCCGTGTCAGCTTGTAGGAGGCGTCAGAGGGTATGTCAGAAAGGATGCAATGGCCGATATGACGAGGGGGATGATGATGCTGCGAAACATGTCGGGGAGGCGTGAAAGGATGAGTGGGGGGAGTCACCGGCCTGCAGGGCTACAAGGCAGGTGGGGCAATCTAGTCGGGCTTCGAGGGTCCTACGCGTGTGAGCGAGGGACGAGGAGTGACGGTGAAGGGTTCGCGCCGCATGTTGCGTGTGAGAGTGGGCTCGTGATATTGCGCGTCATCTGCAGGGCATGGAGGAGTTGAAACGCGGCTCACCGGCCAGCGTTTGCCCGCTCCAACGCGCATCAGCAAAAACCCGCGTTCCCATCACCTCGAGGAGCCTTCTCATTAGGCAGATGACCGGCGCCCAGCACGCCAAAAGCGCCGCCAGCACAGCGGTTCCCACGAACACAGCAGCTCACGTTTTGAAATAGCCATGCATGTCATCACTCGACGTCCATACCTGTCCCACGTCCTCGCTGCGTCTTCTTCCCCTGCATCTCATTCGTCGACAGAGTGTTCGAAGCGTGTAGCCGGATGGTTTCCCACGGGTTCGTCTTGAAGGCCGGGTGTTGCATGACAGCCGGTATGCGCTTTGCCTCTAGAGCACTGGTCGTGAGCGACATCGTGTACATCACCCGCTTCACCAGCCGAAAAGCAGAAGGAGATGGGAAGTGGACTTACACCTGTTTCCGCCGTCCAGCCTCGGTCAATGTCCTACCCTTTCCCTCTCCGATCTTCCCCTTCTCCACCAATGGTCTAGCAGGTCTAGCTTCCGTTGGTGAGCTTTTGGCCAACTCCGCGTGTTTCTTCGCGATCAACGATGGCGGCGGGTCGATGTCGTCAATCATCTCTGATAATGCCGTGGCGATGTTGTCCAGCTTGCCGCCTGCGAGCTGTTGGCTGGCTTTGCGCTTTTCGCGCCGAGCATGTGAGCGGGAGTAGGGATGCGCAGGGATGTCAGGAACGACTGCTAGTCAGCTGCCCATTCACTTCAGGATGTAGACAGATCAAGCATCAAGCACTCACGAGCGGAGGCCGGCAATTTCCCCTTCTTCAGCCTGGTGAATGACACAGCGCTAGGACCAATCTCGCTCTGGCATAAGAGACCGTTCTATCCGTCAAGAGCTTACGCTAGGTCCGGCATCCGCTTGCGAAAGCTCATCTTGTCCCGGAAGGAGGCTTTCAACCTGATTGTCCGGGACAGCAAAGGACCTCTTGGACGCGAGTTGAGGAGCGGCGAGGTGTTTGCGTGTGCTGCTCTTGGTGGCTCGAGGCTGATGAGTGAGCTTGTGTATATAATCCTGATAGCTCCTGGCTTACCATACTAGGTGCAAGGTATCTGAAATGAGTGACAAGTGTGAAGGTAGAGGTGATGGGCGTAGGCAAGAGAATGGAAATCTGGCCATGTCTGGCGGGTGCCGGCGTTACCTCGGAAAAACCGATTCGAGGATGACTCTGCCTAAGATCTCCTTGATGTCGACATGCATGCATACAGTACCATTACCTCCAAAGTGGGCATCGACCAGCATGTCCGTCAGAGCAATGGTGACGGTCGAAGAAGTACAGCAGTAGATGCATGATAGCTGTTGCTGGCCATGACACGGCGATGACCGATTTGCTGTCGCTGGGTCGAAGATCCCGATGAGCGCGACTTCGCTTCATGGCATTCTTTGACCTTCACTGACTAGAAGCCATCGCTCAGCAAAGGCCACAGGCGCACATGCCAAGGTATGTCTGAGCTCCCCGGCTAGCTTCATTGTGCTGACACCAAGCCTAAAGCCTTTCATCGGCGCCATACGCGCTCGGGCGATCAAAGCACGGCGGCCAGCAACGGCCCAGCTCAAACTGCCGACAACAGTTGCTGTACCTTCCACCAAGCCATCAGCTCTCGCCTCATCATCGGATACGACGCTTGAGGATTTCCCGTCCCTCCCATCTTCTGGCCCGATCATCGCTTCGCTCAACTACGCGACCGACACGGAACTCATCGATGCCATACTCACTGCCGACCCTCCCGTACCAGTCGCTCCTCCCCGATCGCGCAGAGCCGCACAGAATCTCGCTATTTCGTTGTCGAACACTGCAAAGCTTCACAAGGAGCTTGCAGTCTTACCTGTTCTGGCAGAAAGCGCACCGAGATACGACCTGACTTGGAAGTCCTCTATCGACCCGGGGTTCGCATTCCTGGCTCTCCGCACCCGCTCGTCTTTCAACCAATTCATCACCTACATCCGCCCCAAAGTCTCGCAAATATTCACGGCACTGCAGCCTAGCGGAATGCACGAGCTCTTCGCTTCAGACGTGTTGATACGATCGGGCGACATCAAGGCCATACATCAGATCATCGAGCTGGTAGGCGAAAGCCAACCGCGAGTCCGACCAAGCGCTCTCATAGCGATGTACGAGCACATTCGGCCACATTTGGGCAGGGGCGTACCTCCGCTCTCGGCCGATGCTCTCAAAGAAGTCTCCAAAGCGCTCAGGGCCGAGGGCAACACCGAACTCATTCCGGAAGTGTACGAAGCGATGATCAACGCTACCGAGTTTTGGGAACCGAAAGAATCAATGCGCTTCTTCGACCCGTTGATCTACATGCTCAAACACAATCTGGTCGACAAATCTCTCGAAATGTTACAGCTTCTGATTGCTGCGGACTGTCTACCACGCTCGGCAGCTGGGCGAACCGACCCGACCCATCCGGAAGCGAAACGCATCCTGATCCTTTCGATTGTCCTTCGCTGTTGCGTCGAATACAACTTCACCGTCCGGATGAAAGAGATTGCAGAGGAACTGCTATCGCTCATGGAACGAACGAGGGTCACGCCATACTTCCCGGAGACGTTGTATCCACTTGCCCGAGGGGACATCGCCGGCGGAGATCCGGAAGAAATGCAATGGGCGGGCGACATTCTACTGCGGTTCGCAAAACTACACAATGCCCCGCCATTATCCTCGGCAATGATCAACATGTACCTCCAGAACAACCGAATCAACGCGGCGACAGAATGGTACCTCAAACTACCCGCGGCACATCATCCGCCGTCCGCTACGCAGATCAAGCGCATGGCGAGACTTAGACCGAACAAAAGTGTCCTCACGGCCTTGTTGAACGATGTTCTCAAGCTTCCGGCATCGCAATTTGAACCGCACCAATCCGAATTCATCCTTGCGATGATAAAGGTTCACCAGGTGGACGCCGTGATGGACCTATACAACCTCTGGTCATCGACCTTGCGGCTCTCGCCAGATCTCGTAATGGGCATAGTCAAACTTCTTCGAAAGGAGCGGCCCAATGATCCAGCCGCACGGAAGATGATGGAAGACATCACCATGGCCTATGCGCAGACCGCCGAGCCCGGCATTCCTCGGCAGCTCACGCTCGTGCGTCTTCGGTTGCTTGGGGAGGGTCAAAAGGCTCTGAGTCTGGAAGAAAATCCGAACTTGCTGGAAGGTATTGAGCTTACCGATGAAGCTCTGCGAGCCTACGTCAAGGAAGTGATGTACCAGGACAAGGTGGAGGGGTATATGCTCGACAAGTACCTGACGAAGCAGGGGCTACAGGTCACTATAACTATGGAGAAGTTGTGGTCGAGGTGTCTTCGAGGAAAATGGGACATGCTGGATCGATTGAAGCATATGTTGATCGTGGCGCCTTCTTCACCGAACACGCAAAAGGCCAGGAAAAGCGTGGACAACGAGGAAATCAAGAAGGCTGGCATGGACGGTAGCGAAAAGGGCAAAGTGTTGACCGAAAGCGACGGCGTTCCGACAGAGCCAGGCGAGGATGCCTTCCTGTCAGACGCATCGCGATCATCCACCCGCCGGCTCATCGACGTCCTCCAAGCCGCGCGGGATCGCGATGCTACACGTGTCGAAGTGTGTCTTCGAATCATGGTGCAAAGCGGAGACGAAGTCCCCCTCGGCCTGCGGATCGGCCTGATACGCCGCTGCATCTTCTTTGGCGGGTGGAAGTCTGCTCTGCGAATGTACGAAGCTTTCAGCCTAGAGGGCGTCGACGAGGAGACGAAGAGTGTATGGCGTCAAACTGGGTTTTGGATCGCTGGGCAATTACGTACAGCCC
>JAITYZ010004302.1:0-10116 GCA_027744595.1 Paronellides praefectus | reverse complement strand
AAGAAAATGGAATGCTGAAAAGCAATTGAATTAAACGAAGTGTGGTTTTATCTTCATTTTAGTCAGGGCAATCAGAGAGAAATAGGGGTCGTTCATCAAAAGTTTTATGGGGTCATTCACGTATAGATTCTCATACTTGTACATATTGTTAAGAAATGAATATACACGATTTTTAAAGATTTGTCGTGAGAACGCCAACTCATTAGCAAACCCACACAACACATATGAGACGTAAATTGTAAATATTGGGCAATAATAATAACACTACTTTGTTTGCAAAAGACATTTTTAACTTGACGCAGTAATAATAGCAATCAAAGGCAAAATGCTGATACGTCTTTCCTTTTTGCTGATGGATTGCTCAACACGTCAACAGCTTCAAGGCAAAGTTTTAAATAGCCAATTTTATTACCTTAAATGAAGCATTTATTTATACAATAGTACTACTACAAGCGTACAAAAAGCACGCAACCAAACTTCTTTAGCAGATTGAAAAAAGGGAAACACGATGTGATGATCATGAAAGAAAATGAAACAGCTTTTAAAGCTGTATTATTGATATTATTATTGTTGGTGCTGCTAGGATAATAATAATATTCACAGTGAAAAATATGATTATGGTGATTTTTGTGATGATAGTAATGGCAAAAATCTTTTAAAACTTCACTCACTCTACAAACAAACAAGGCTATATAGAGAAAGAGGGAGTGAAATGAAGATAAATACAAAGTTGAGAACTGGCTGCTGCGTGAACAGCGCACACAAAAGTTTCAACAGCTCGTCAACGTGATGAAAAAGTAGTTAAAAGACATTAAATGAAATAGTTTATGTGTTTAGTTTGTATGACTATATATCTGGCAATGGTATAGTACGTCGTAATAGAAAATGTAGTGTTTTATGAGAATGTGGAATGAATGAGTTTAACTGTTATGTTCACTCACAATCAGCTCTCATAGATCAAGCGGATGGAAGTAGTAGAAACATTCTTTTTTTCTACACTTTTTAAACAAGAATCAAATTTCAAAAAGCGCCGCTGTAGCAGCAGCGGATAGACGTGTAGGGTGAAACAAGAATATTATGGAACGTAATGTTGTACAAAGTAGAAAAACTGGAACATGAGCATGCAAGCTACAACACACATTATGATGCCATGATAACAGCACACATTGTTATTGTAATGGCAGCCTTTTGGAAAATGCTAAAAATGAGGTTATTATATGATTAGCACAACATTATTATTACAAGAAGACATTCTCTTTAAACGTAAGTAGTGCCTTATGATATTTTATTTTACTTTGTAGCAGGGAATAGACTAATAGACTGACAACAACAGCAGAGGAATTTCTATGGGAGTGTTCGTATTGTTATGAAGATGACGGTAATAAAAGTTATCAGGAAGGCCTAAATATAGCCTACAATATTATAAGTACGCAGATTGGTAATACATTGCGCAGTAAAAAGAAAAGAAAAACAACAACGAGGCGCTATAATATCAAAACATCTTAACATTTTTTTTGTGTGTATATTTTGCAAGACAGCTTTTATCGTCCGCTGCTTGCTTGCGTGAAACTAAAACATTTTCACATCCTGGAAGCTTAGAAAAAAATAGGCCATAGAAAATACTTTTTGAAGGAACCAGCACACGAGCTATATTATTTGCACTTTCTTTTCCTTGTTTTAAGTTTTGACCTCAATTCAGGTCAAATAGGGCGTGGGTTAGCGAGTGTGAGAGTGTATAGCTTGGCGTTGGCGTCTCAACTTGAGCACAGACAAAGAAATTGGTATTTTGGAACTCTCGTGTACAATTTTAAATCTTTTAAAAATAAGTTAATTGAAAAGAAAGGATACAAATTACAGCGTGGTTATATGTGATGTGAATCAACTGTTTCAATTTAAATGGTTTGTTGCTAGCATGATTTTTTGTTTGTCATTTTTCTTTTTGTCCAGCTTGTTATACGTACACACACACTAATGATGATGGTCAGCAGTAACCCGATTAAATGCATAACTTAAATTATCTGTCTTGACTCTAAGTGATTGTGAATCACACTTGCACATATCACTACACATCAGAGATACATTTTTACATATTAAATTTCCACATGAAACATGTTTTAAGCTGATCACCATCATCTTCATCAACAGCGTATAATAAGCTGGATAAACTTTAAACGAATAAGAATACAAATCACAATGAGTAGTAGATAGGATACGCTTGGAGACATGACTTCTCTTTCCTTTTACTACTAATTTCACTATCTCTCTTGAGTTACACAAGAGACAGTGTGTAAGTACAACTAATCCAATTAGCGAACATAGCACTTTACTTCTTTTCCAAGAGATAATTTTTTTCCCTTCTTGTCTGCTTGTTGTGTACAGTAAAGACACTTTTGCTTATTTGCTCTTGTTATAAACAAACACGCTATGCGGTCCAAGGCTTGTTTGCTTTTTCGCTTGATAGCATCGCACGCAAGAAGTAAGTAATCTCATTTATCTTCGGTTGTGTGTGAAACTCTGTGTTTCTTACAAGGCACAAGATGAAACGTAAATACATTACATTAGTCTACGCAACACTATATAAAAATTATCCTGCTCATATAATAAATCTGATACCCTTTTATTCCTCAACTTAACTGACAGGACAGATCTCAAGGATTTTCTTATTCCACTTTTTCTTGCTGTATCATCCTCTCTTCATAGCTACTTCTCTTTAAGACTCTGACATTACATAATGCTTCTATTGCTACTACAATAGCTTAACTTTTTTTTAAAGAACAATTTTCCCTTTATCATTATCATCTTGCTCAACTTTGCTCATTGTCTGTCACTCTATAAATTGCGTATAAACCTACTTTACATCTTTAACAATCCAGACCAATTCATTTTTATTTTTGTTCTTTTCTTTTCTTACGTAAATCTTAATAATAATACACTTTGTAAGCGTGTTTAGCTTGACTGAATCATCATTGTAATAATGATCATAAAAGTTTATATATGTTGTAAAAACCCAATTTAATTTTCTTTGTGACAGCTCCTTGATTTGATTTTTTTTTTCGAGTAGTGGCTCGTCTTCATCAGATTTGCGATTCTCAAACGAAAACAAATCTGCACAGTCTCATTTTGATCATTCTTGTGTTACCACTTGACTTACTTTTTACTTTTCAAAATTCAGCAGAGTAGATTATGCAGAATCACCGGATTCTTATACATTGTGGATAAAGTGTAGTATTTAAAAAATATGAGTAGTTATTTGGTAGATTATTCATGATTCCCCGCACTCATAAAACCACTTGTCTTGAATTATGCTGGCTGCAAAAAATGAAATGCTAAATGCTTCGTTTCGAAAAATACCATCTGGTTGTTTTTAATAGTTTTTCATGCTTTTCTTATGAAAATCTCGACTTTATTCTTTCAGCCTTGCCATTTTTTTACATTCAAAGGGCGCCATTTATACAAATGGCAATGAATACGAATTCCGTATGATTCGACAAAAAATATATCGCTGTAGAAAAAATGGCAAGTAGTGGTCAAATGTCAGTCTAGCTTGAGAAGAACAATCAATGCGATTGTTCACATTTTTCTTAATCAGGCACAGTTCTTAAGAAAGTGTGTTAGTTCGCAAATATATATGTTACGTTACAATATTTCATTCTCACATAAAATCAGACATGACAAACAGTCAAAAACAAAAAAGGTATCTTTGTTGCTGAGCCAGTGATAACGTCTGAATTTATGACAAAGAAAATGAGGAAAAAGGGAGACTCTGAAAAACATCTCTATTCTGGCCAACATGAGCGAAAACACCAAGAGTTATCATGTGAGAACAATCGTGAAAGCAGGGAAGAGGGTGAAAGAACAAAACATTCATTGTTTTCTTGAGCGTTTTTTATCATTGCTTTGTGCAGGGGATCGAATACAAAAGCGTTATATATAAAACATAACTTGTTCTTTATACCCAAGTTTCTATACTTTCTAGTTTCTTTTCTCTCTCTCTCTCTGAAAAACTCTTTCATCCTCGAAAAATAACAGATGAAATAAATATATATATGATCTGCAATACAACGCAGTCCTTTTTGCACAATAATGCGTGCGTACCGGATCACAATCTCGGAAATGTGTCCTCTCCAAGTTTAACTTTATTTCATCCCATCATTAGAAATGTGTTGTAAAAATACATGCAAATGTTCCAGCAACACCAGCCTTATTTTCTCCCAGAAATAACACATGGCTGTAGTGTGTTCTACACACATTTTTTTGCGGATTTACATAAAAGCACTTATTTAAAAAGTCTGGGGGTTTAGACGTAGCTGAGATGACAAAAATGAGCAGTCATCGTGATAATATATTCGTAAAGTTTCCGGATATATATGCATCGTTCCGTTTCCTATTTCCGTTTTTCTCAGTCAAAATTATGCAAATGCACAAAATAAATTCCTACATTATATAGTTTATCAGTACCGTTGGTTCTGCTGTACACTAAATTTGTATAAATAGCACATTTCATTCATCAACTCTGAAAACTTAGGCGATCGCAGCACTTCTTCTAAACAGCCAACTAGGCAAAAAAGTACCATCATGAAACTGCATCTCTTTTCCCCACAAAGCTATTACAGAGATACACCACACTACAAGCATTTATTTTTATTAGCAACTGGGGAGTAATGCAACATACGTGATGCTATACTGATTAGTGATTATGCAAGCAATGTTCACCAGCTATATACGCTCTCTCCAGAGTACAGCAGACAACGTATACACATTTCCTTCTTCATCTTGTATTTGTTTTTTATGTCTTGACTTGAATTTGTCGAAAAATAAATAATCCCACCAAATTTTCTTTTGTTGTGTTTGCTTTAAATATGGTCGCCGGAGGCTTGTAGTTAATTCTTGAAAATTCATTTTGCTGGTAAAAGCCTCGGGCGAAATAATTACATACATATTATTAATCAAAAACTACTGACAAAGTTGACGATCAGCCTGTGTGTAGTTCATTAAACTTGACTTGATGGCAATAAAAAAATTAAAATCAGTTTAAAATGTATCGAACAAACTTGTGAAGGGTAAAAGGCTGCTGGTCTAGATTGATTTATTGATCATATGCAAATTCATATGAATTTACGAATTACCAATATTACCATCCTCTGGTGGCTCATCAATATTTTCCGGTATTTTAATTCATTACTCATCATCACATCCCATAGGATCAAGTTCCTGCGTCATCATCGCAAACCCAAAACGTACTTCAGCTTATTAATTCACTCTCACTGCCGCAATACCGACAAAATGATAAGTCAGGAGTCAAGAATGAGTGAGCCAGCATCAAAGTTCACCTCGTCATCAGAAAATTAGACAACATAACATGAAATGCAAAATGACTTAAATGTTTTGGGTTTTTAACCCAGCAGCATGCCCACATTCATCCGGTTCTTCTTCTCCCACATGGAAAATGAATGGTTGGTAGTAAGTTTGTAATCACGATTATTATTATGATTACTCCTTACTTATGCACATACATAATATAATATGTACTGTAGAAACACCAACAAGAACAAAAACTTTTCAACAGTTTATTAATTTGAGATTTACAACATTCAACAACTAAAATTCATGCTGGGCTCTTCTTCTTGTAGCGGTTATTATTACCAGAGAAAACCACAGGAAGTTCACGCAGGCAGAAAGAACTATAAAAAGTACAACACAGACTTATGGTACTGCGTAGGAGACCCCAAAAATGTTATTTCTTTCCATACTTTATTTACATTAGATCATTACCTATTACATAAAATTTTGTACATGATAATTTCTCCTTCAAAATCGCCCAACAAGAAACTAAAGAAAATTGGTAATTTTCTAAAATTCAACAAGGTAGAAAAACATATAGGCTAAAAGAGTTGATGTACAAAAAAGTCATATTAAGATACAAAGCAAACCCACCTTGATTTTTATTATTATTATGACGCAGTATATATAGACCCGTAATTTACTTGACCATATATTTTTTACATGTTGTGTTTTTACCCCCGAAACCTGTAGTGCAGAGAAGATTTTTTAAATATTTTTTTTGCTTGCTCGTGAAAAAATATGAATTGTTTATGGGATACAGTGAAAAATATTTTATTTAATGGACATGGCATACAGTACATCATATCAACAAACGACGAAAAAACAATAATGTGTGCTTATATGGATGAATGCAAGTATCAAAAAGTACTAGACAAAACATTAAGAAAAAAACAGACAAGGAGACGACGGGCGTGACGAGAATAAAATTGTTATTGCCTGCCTTCTACACATGCTACCTGCCTACATTGTGCATGCATCGTATACTACATTTTGCTTTCGACAAAGATGTACTATATTTTCCTCTAAATAATTTATTATATTGAGTCTCTTACTCGCTTGTTTTACTAAAAAGTATGGTGTGCTGCTGCACAACGAGAAAAGTTGGTAGAGGGATGGAAAGAAACTACGAAAATTAAAAGTTTTGGGGAAAAAAGGTTGTTCCCACACGTTGAAAATTATTATGATTACGTTTTTTTATCTTTGGACCATCGTAAAGTCAAGCAAATGACCGATTTATTTATATGATGATAATATATTATGATCCACGTATGCATGGACTATATAATGATACGAACAATAGAATTTTACAGTATAAAAGTTGTAAAAATTTGTAATTTGAGTTCAGCACAAAAAGTTGAAACAAGACTGGCAGTATGATTATTATGGTAAGGTAGTCAATCTATCATCAGCGCGATATTGTAATTTGTAATGATGATGTGATGACACAAAAAGTTATCTGGTATCTGGTGCATAAGTACAAAAGTTTATATTGTAAACATGAGAAAACGTTTTAATGCCTCATGTTGAATTTACTGAAAGGAAAAGGTGTTGATTCTTTTTAAAGGTGTGTATCTACTTATCTCGTTTGAGTAAAGCTTTTACTCAACTCACAATTGGAGAATGGAGCTCTCTGTGAATTGAATTTATGTGAAATGTAAGCTGGATGATCATTTTTTTATATTTCTTGCTGCTCGTGATCGTATCAAATTGGGTTGTTAACGTAAAGAATAAGTTTAAATGAGACTGGCTGGCTATTGTGATGTAATAAATGTGAGATAATCAAAGTATAAATTCATACATTCATAGCTACATTCATTGTTATTTTGTACTCAACACCGAACTCTATGTGATAGTGTGCTGCTGATGATGAGAAATGGGGATGACGCTTGGTATTGGTATTGTAAAGCACTACTAACAATGATCATAAATTCTCGCTAATTTGTCAGTAAAATGACAGCTTGCTGAAATACAAAGCGTACAGCAGCGTACAAGGACATATTACATGAACACAGTATGGTCATATAATAATCTTCTTCTGGATTGCATTGTCGGGAGGGAGTGGAGAGATGATGATCTTCCTGTATGAAAAAAGATAAATAAATCAAGCAATGGAAAAAACATGGACAGTAACTGGAGACATTGATAGCTAACAGGGTAAATTTATTGGGTTGTAGGTAGGTATGTATGTATTTATATGTATGTGTACTGGTGGGGTTTGTTAAAAGCAAACAATTTGTTGGACTCAATTTTTCCCTTTTGGCGAGTATTAACAAAACCTATTGGACGCCAAATGTCAAGAATGACGTTATTTTCTCCAAAAAAATTATGAAAAATGATTCAGCTTCAGCACACCGCAAATAAATTCCAACCGCTACTACATACTCGTGATAATTAGACATGCTTTTTATAATCTGGGATACATAAACCCGATCCAATAATACATGCTATATAATTTAAGTAAATTAAAATGAGTTACCGAATTATTATTCAAATCGATGGAATGTACAAATACCTATTTTGGAAGTTACCACTTTGTTCGTTTTTTTCATGTAGTAGGACAGATTATTAGTGAAAAATTACACATTTACAACCACACCAGTCATCCAGCGATTTTTGTCAACCTTCATTATTCATTCGATCGGTCATAAATAAAACCATCAAATCAAGAAATTATGCTCATGTTTACGCATTCATCGCATCAGCCCTTTGCACAAGTGACATCATGTCAACTTCCGCTTCCAACAACCATAACAAATATTAACTAACAAACATAATACTGTCTGGATGGTATCATTATTTGCAATTGAGAGAGAGAGAAATACAATAGAATCATATCTCAGAATAATAATGTGCAATAAATTCAAGTGCATATCTGTGCCACATCAATTACATATTCCAAACACAATAACGGTCTAAATTGCCTTGATGAATGAATGCTTTGAGAGACTAATCAAAATCAACCGACAAATCAAGAAAGTACTCTCCTTCTTCCACCCATCACGTTCGTTAGTTATTGCCTTCAACGAAACATAATTTGAAAACTGACAATGTTAAATGTCGGGTCATTAGAAGAAGAAAATGTTTACCACACTCATCATTACCATCAATGCTTTTGCTTATTCGTTCTTCTCTTTTTTTGTGGAGGAGCCCATCAAAACTCCATTAGCAATCATTCCGGGTTTTTATCAGAATAGCTAACAATCCATTACACACTTTTTAGCATGGCAAAATCGATATAAACATCGTTTATCTCCCTCCTTGTCCAAATTACTTTTTCAGAAACCCAGCTTTGAGCTAATACGCAATTCATAGAGAACAAAATCATAACAGTCAACACAGAAGCAGTAGCAAACAGCAAAAAGTAACATCATCATAATCATCAACAAGCATAATACATCTTTGCGTTAGCCAACGGAAATTGCGCTAACTTCCCAAATTACTAAAGGCATATAGAGTATCATCTGTTCTTCATTTGGCAAAATAGGGGCACCAACCAAGACCAACCAACTTTCATCGCCACTGGTGACGGTCTATGGTGTGTAATCTTCATGATTGCTGGCGCTGGTTTGCTATTACTACTGGTGCCAAACAGATTGAGAAAAACAATATATATTTCCTTGAAGCAAGAAAACACACGTCAATCAAGTCATGTCATGTAGGATTCACCGCTACGATTTGTAGTTGTTTCTATCCCCTTTTCCTCACTAATTTGTGCAAATATGAATGCACTTGCAAAACACATTGAGAACTAAGCACTTGATAATTAATGAAAACATAATACAACGTAAAACGTAAACCGGCCAACCAATGAAATAGTATACTACTAATGTACTTTTTCATGGCAAACCGTTAACTTGCTATAATTAGTTGTGACAATACACTTATAGCTGCCTTACAGACTCTCATAGAGGTATGTTGTTTTTCACAAGAAGAATTATACAGATACAATGTATTCAAAATGCACTCTCACACACGACAGAGACACAAGCTTGTGATCTTAGACCGCCTTTTGGCAGGTCATTTCCATTTTCGTTTTTTTGGGTTAAGTAAACAATTTGGGACGTGAGTCTCGTATATGGAGAGAAATTTAATACAGTTGTGTACACAAAGCCATAATATTTTAGGTGCGCACCAGACGCAAAGTAAGTCCATTGGAAGAATGGGAGCATACGAAGCCGAACATAATCAATAAGCAAGTACAATGTAGCAAAGTGATTTCTTGAAAAGTTAATTTTTGCAATGATGACCAGTCAGCCAAGTGCGCTGCACTCTTTCAGTAATAAGCTTAATGAGAGGAGGGGCATGATGTGGCGTTTCTCATGCAGATTCAAAGACGCGGTTTGATTTACAAATTACGACAACAATATGATATGTAGATACATAGCAGATGCACGTCATTGTGTTGATGATGACCTTCAGACTCATTAGGATTTTTAAAAAGAGCCTTTGGGTATTTTGGCCGTAACCAATACAAAATTATATACTGATCCAGCTCAATTTATTACTTGAGATAAATGATGCTGACTATAGGCAGAAGTTCGATTGACTTGACTGACTCAAACTGTTGAAGCTACAAAACTGAAGTAATCATTTTTGTTTGCTGTTGTATGTAAACTTATTTAGGTAAACTTGTATACATCTTTGTTTGTTGTTGTTTAACAATGCATGTGTATATACATGTACGCAGCACAAAATTGCCCATGGTGATAGCTCTGTGTGTTGTGTAACGCGCTCCCCAAAGCTCATTAAAAAGTGAGATCATCTTCATTACCA
>JAITYZ010004301.1:0-10449 GCA_027744595.1 Paronellides praefectus | reverse complement strand
AGTAGGGATTTTAATGTTTGCGTATTGAATATTCAATGAGGGCCGGGGATTAGAAATAGGTAAAATAAATCTTGCTTGCGAAAATTTACTTGATTATCTTAATATTTTAATTAAATCTTTTGTCGCCCTTAAAGCTTTAAAAAATTAACGCTACAACAGATTATTGGTCACGTTTATTGTAGTTTGCACGAAGCGTGTTTTTATCAATGAGCTGATAATTCTTAATGAAAAATCTAGCATGAAAATAACTATTGAAGCATATTGCTTACAGTTACAGCTATATCACCCACCTATAATCTCATTACTTCATATCTATTCTCTACACTTTGAGCTCTCAGTCTATAGCTAAACACACGACCGACGAAAAGAAAGAAGCGCATTTTTAGAAGGTTACCATAAGGTTACAGAAGCATATTTACCAACTCAAACGAAGAGCAATGATTCTCAATCTCAAAGAAAAGTGCATACCAACTTATAATACAAACTGTACTAATCTCTCTGTATTTTTCACGTACGACCCTTGTGTAAATCTTTTGATGTCTTCTTAAAATAAATATGTTAAGTAAAAGTATCTTACATTAGTTAGCTGGAATTCTTTCTTGTTGATCTCCTCCCCATCATTAACACCCTTTATAGGAGTCTCCACTTCTGCAGTGTTGTTGGAATTATAAATGTTGAAGAGCGGTCGTGCAGCGGAAACTGGTAAACTGGTTAATCCAGATGGTCGGAAGGAGCTGTTTCTCAGCACGCTAGCCAGATCCCCGTGTTCCATGAATTCAAAGAGAAGCCAAGGAGAGTCCGCCTCTGTGTTTTGAGACACAAACAAACAAGATTTGTGTAGAAATTGGTTTGTGTAATTAGACAAGGCGATGAAAATGTTTAGCTATTAAATTGAGCTCTTTGTCTCTTATATAATTATTTAGAACAAAACACACGTATGTAACGTACATGTAGCATAGGTAAGCCTTAATGTGTAGCATTGTATAATATATAAAAAGTTTGTAATGGATGTTTCTTATTATTTCAATTCGGTAATTCAATACTGAACTACGACGTAATTACACGCATCCTATAAAATTTAAATCTACACGTGGAAGACCCGCCTCCAAGACGAGGTCAAACAATCTTTCCAATATGGACATGTCAACATTTTCTTTCTGGGAAAATAAACTCATTTTTCCCAAATGAAATGCGTCGGTGAAAGTTGAAACCTAATAATAGTGAAAATTGTGCATACCTATGTACATATAAGTGTATCTAACTTTTACTAGCGTATGGAAATACAAGAAATACTCACGCTTACACTTACACTCTTTAACATATTCTTGGTTTATGTATGTTACTTTTCACACTTTCATTTCACCTTGTATTCGGCATTCGCTTGAATGTCAGATCAATTAGAATCTTGATCAACTTTTCAACTTTGATAATGGCGTCATTTAAGAACTTGCATGCTGATTTAGGAACTTTTCTGAATTGCGATGTCAATCAAAGAAAGATATTATTAAGTTTTTGATGTGATGATGATAGTCTACAAAATAAGTTCAGTGAGTGCAAAATTCGCATGTTTCATCTTTGTACTTTCAATCTTAGAAAAATCCTAGAAATTCATGATTTAGGAACTTTTCTGAATTGCGATGTCAATCAAAGAAAGATATTATTAAGTTTTTATGATGTGATGATGAGTCTGCAAAATAAGTTCAGTGAGTGCAAAATTCGCATGTTTCATTTTTGTACTTTCAATCTTAGAAAAAACCTAGAAAGTCATGACAAGTTTCATTTTTAATAACCTGTCAGCTTCCATTTTTCTTGGAATTTCAACATTGTTAAAACTATTTTACAAAGTGATCAGAAATATTTATTTTGTAAAATCGAGTACAATACTACTCTATTGCTTGTTTGCCTTGACTGACATATAAATTTCGATGAAATTATCATTGTAATGAAGATAAAATACTTTAGAGGTAATAATGAAAGTTTACTCTCGAAAAAATATCATGACACGGCGAGAGCAAAATTTATTCTATCATCAACAATTACTGATAATATTTGTTGATTCTGCATTTTCAATAATGTTTTTCTGTGCAATTTTCAAAAATTTATTTACCTGGACTTTTTGCAATTCCCAAAAGTGGAAGAATGTTTGGGTGTGAGAAACATAGCCATTGTCTCAATTTCCCGGAGTGCTTCCGTTGAGTGTTCGCTTTTAACCATTTTGACTGCCATGATTTCTCCATTAAGCTCTCCTGTAAACACAAACAAAGGAAACAACAACAATCATTAACATTTTTCTGTAAAATACAAATTCTTACCACACAATATAGTATGTTGTGTTTCTTACGACTTTGTTCATAATTTATTTGATTTTTCGTCCCCTAACTCACCTTTGAAAACTTTGCCAAAACAACCCTGTCCAATTTGAGTCAACAAAGTAATTTCATCAGATGTATAGATTCGAATGGAAAGATCCAGACAGGTAGTTTCATAAGTTGGATTGTTTATGAACCGATCGGGAAGTAACCTGCCTGATGCGGATGTTGCTGTTTTCATTTCCATCTGCAAATAAATAAACCACGTTATGTATATTATAAAAATCAGTCAAGTGAATGGTTGATATTAATTTTCCGTTTTACAGTTGACAAAATACTTGAAATAACAACAAGGAGGGTAACGAACTTTAAGCATTTTCCCCTTGTTTCAATGTTCAAAAAAAGAGAAAAGCATAAGTCCATATGTCGCTTCGTCGACCGTATTAAATTATTATGAATGTATAATTATTTTTTCATATGCCACTATCATTCGGTTACCGGAAATACAGATCTGGAAAATCAGAGTGATAATGCACCTCATGCAAATGCGTTTTGGACATCATGGTTCACTTTGCGCTTTGATGCTATATACCAAAGCATTTTCCAGAGTAATAAACGTTGGCGATAATAATGGCTTGCTTTCTATGAAAAAGCTATGTGTAAGGTTTATGAATTTTATAATAGAGGCCCCTATTCAGGGATGAATGAAAATGACAGCAAAATAATAAATGGCTTTTGGAATATTGCTGTATTTGAGCTGTACTTCTAAAAATAAGAAATAAACTGTCGACTTTTGATTGAAGTTTTAATTTGAGGTAGAACCGCAAAAAAAGAAGCTTTTTGTTCCATATAATACCTATACGTTCATTATCTTCCCGGATGGATCTCAACTCTACTACTGAAAGACAAACAATGGTCGGTCGATGCGGTTCGAAGTTTGCATTGTACATGGAAAGTTCATGAAAGCACATAGGTAAAATAGATGAGTGACAAGCGCACCTACACATTTTATATAAATGTTATGCGATGTATGTTTTGTGTAGTGTGACTCCAGTTTTGTTCAGGAGTTTTTTTTATGCCCATTGAATGTATGAATGTACATACATAGGTATAAGTGGGTAGTAATGGATCAAACGCTGGCAGAAGTTTTTCACAAAACTTTTTTAATGTTTTGTTTTTCATCTCTGTATTTTATACAGAGCCTGGGACCTACATTTAAATTTCAAATGGATTTCAGGTTACTTTACTATGACGCTATAGGAGGCAACCACGTATACGGGTATGGGTATACCTACGTATACCCATATCATATACTGTATTGAAGTTGTGAACAACTTGTGAGGTGGGATGACGATGACATGTGTGAAGGTCAGATGGAGGTTTTTGCATTCTCTTTTCCCAAACTGTTGAATAACCTGCTGTTGATGTATATTTACTTTGGAGAGTACCACTCTCTCTCACCATACATATATTACATAAAACCGCACTCAAAGGACAACTAAAAGTATACAGTCAATTGAACAATTTATTACTGTTCAGGGGAAAGTGATGTCGAGCTTTCAATGATGGAGCAATATACGATTAGCTAGGCTGGCCAAGCTACAAAATTCTGTATAATAAAAACCAAACCAATCCGGTTGAAACAAGGGAGAGAATTGCGATTTAAAAACTAATGTTGATCCTGTTTTTTTCTACGCGTGTGTGCTAAAATGTTGAATGCATAAAGCATGAGAATTCAATACGGAGAAACTCAAGTTTACTGTGAAGAAAGGATTACTACAAAGCCATTAATACGTCAACAGTGTGCACCTGGTCTGAAATGAGGGTGTCAAAAGCGTACTGCCCGTAAAATTAATGAATTATGTACTTTGAATGCATGTATTTTTTGTGCTTACCCGGTTGTGTGAACTGAAGCGACTGAGACATTTCAAGGAGCGTCTTCGAATAATACAAAAACCGAGAAATACTATGGCAAGAAAGAAAACGAGGGCGAGGGTAAAGAGCAATGTGATTTGAAGTGCGTGGCCGATTATGGAACCGTTATGTTCACTCCCGGGCGCGAACGGATGATGACCACCGCTACCAAATGGACTGAGGGAGCTACCACCATATCCACCTCCGTGCTGGCCTGTACTGCTGCCATTCTTCTTATCAATTATCACCTTCAAAAAACCACCCATGAGAAAAAGAAAGAAAAAAAGTTACGTTACGTCAATGAAAATAACAGCAGTTACCTTTGTCTGTCATCAAAATATATGTATGTACACATACATAAAGATGTAGTTCATGGAAAAAAATATTTATAGAAAAAAAATTGCTACTTACATCCACTGGTATTCCGGGAGATTTGGGAGCTGTGAAAATATGAAAAAATAGCAACATTACTTTACTTTGTACAATATTTTGCACTACATTTAGCCTATTTCCTCATTTCCCGTAAAAAGCAAAAATATTAAGATTCCACGGAACACACACGCCATGTTGCTCATTTTTGGAAGAATGGAATACTAGGCAATTGTAGGTTTATCAATTGTGTTGTTAACTTTTCAATGTCTTATTCGGAATCAAAAGGGCTAACAGCAATAAAATAAAAACTTTTGTTCAATTAACCCCATATTATAAGAGTATATACCTATGTATTCCAGGTTTCTAAAAGCATAGTAGGATAAATTTCAAAAACTTTTCCATCGGTTGTTTAGCCTTTATTCATTAGCGTTTCGTGGATCCTTCGGCTCGTCTTTAGAAAGTTCTAGAAGCCATATTTCTTAGGAAAATTATTTTCTAATGAAAGAGAAACAAAGAACTTTTGAAGAATCAGTAAATGCAGAGGGAAATAATAGGAGCAAAGTTTTGTTTCTAATTAAATTTTTCAGCTAAAAATAAGAACCAAACAAGCATACACATGACATAAAAGTTATCTTATATCATTTTTTGCTTTTGTGGCGCTATTGTCCTATGATGTATGAGCTCCTTTAAAAAATAATAATAATAAACAGTATACCTCGGATGACTTACTCAAATACTGTATACATGAATGAATATATGCGTTTTCTTTAAATTATATTCCAGTTCGTTCAGTCGGGGCCTTTTATCATTCCTTTTTTATTTGGGAGTTGTCATTGATCTCTTCTATGAAATGAACAACGTTGTTTATAATGTCTGCCAACAAAACGTCAAACAAACCCCAGTCAGGCTCAGGATTCAAATAAGAGAGAAATATTCTTAACTTTTGAATGAAATGAAATCAAGCGATGGGAATAACGCTTCGCTTGGATTTCTTGTGAAACAGCAAGCAATAATTGCAATTACTTTTGGTTCTCTTTTTAAATCTATTGTGCTACATTAAATCCTACTTTCAGCTTTTATGTGAAACGTTAACAGAAAGAATATTATTCTCATAAACGTCCCCTAAAACTTTAGAACAGGAGCTTTTTGTAAAAAGCATTTTCATGTTTCTGCTGAGAATCTTTGAGAAAACCTATTCAGCATCTCTGACTGTCAGTATTAAAGCCAGAGGACTAATATAAATATGATGACTGGTTATTAATAAAATATCATGCGAAATTGAAGCTTTTAAGAATTGACATATTAGAAAGTATTCTACGCGTGAATGTTTTTTCGGATCGAAAGAAAGCCATATAACTGGTACTCCAAATAGGTATATTTATGCAGTTTCATTACGGTTATTGGGTCCATGAAAACATTAAATAATATGGGATCAAATTTCAGTATTTTCACCAGTAGTGAAAGTAGTCGCGGTGTATCGGTTTATGAAACGATGGGTAAAATTAGATGAAAACGAAACAGGAAAAACAAACAACACGATTCCATTAAATTTATCATATTATTCAATCTTCCAAACCTAATAATAAAGCGTATGAATCCCACTATCAATGAAATCTCCCATAAAAGAAGGGAACACATCTAGTTTGAAGGTTGATGTTGACAAAAGTAAGCAGTAAGATATATATAACATAAATTGTCCGATATTATTAGAAATTTTATTTATTTGAAATTTTATGTGCATAATATGGGTGTATTTATGATTTTGTTCTTTTTTATGCTCACCATCAACTGTTTTCCTCCGGCAAGGTCGGTTTCTTTAGTAAGGGCTCGTCTTTAAAGTGCAAGCACATGCATTTACAATGGCCATTGTACTCAACTCCAGCAGAGTCCTCGGGACATTGGTGACAAGATTTTACAAGGACCAGATCCTCCTCGTTTATCACTTCATGGAGACTTCCTTCTGTAGTTACAACACTTTTGCCTTGCATTCCCTCCGAGCGAAAGTGGCCTGTTGCAAAAAGTTGTATAAATATAAATTAGTTGCAATTTAGAAAAAAAAATACGTACTGACGTGTCAAGTACATAACTGCTACTGGTGTGCTAAAATTACAGACATGTACGGAGGGAATAAATGGAAGTGAAAATTTATTCATTTTGATCTGTTGTTTTGACATATGCTAAGGCTTGACATAACTTTCTTTTTTTTCATTTCGCCTTCCCTGAGCTTGTAAAGCATACAAACTGCACTCAAATTAAACTTGCAAGTTTGCTTCACGTATTACTTTTCAATGAACCCATTAGTATTCAACAGCTTTTATATTATGGCTCATTTGTCCTTTTCTGTCAACTTATAAGCTAGATAAATCCCGTTTTTCCTGTCTCTGTATGTAAAGGATGAGACCTGACAATACCAACAAAATTTGAAGCAAAACGTAAAAAATATAATATAATAATATGTAAATTCCAAGGAGGTAAAAAATGTATGCAAATCCCTTGGATTTGTCATGCAGCTTTATACGTGAGTTCATTGTTGCTCTCATTTTTCCCTATATTGGAGCTCTCTGAACAAACTCATATGACAATTGTAAAAAGGAAATGGAATGTCACTGGAACATGCTAGAAACTTCATTGTAGCCATCTGGCTATAAATGATTGTTATTTATAAGTAATATCTGCTCACAACATTTATTTCATAAGACACAAAAAAAGATCAAAAAAGTGTTTTTGCATCAGTAGCATGTTACGGAAGGATATTGATATTATAGAAGTTTTGAGATGGGAAAATATGTAGATAGAAATAAAGCAATCAGAGAAGCTTTTAAAAATGATTGTGTTTCTTCTGTGCACTCATTTTTCGTTGATCTCTTTAGCTCAATGTAATTTACTAAAAAAGAAAGCTGTTGCATTCAAAGTAGCGTAATATTTACATTTTATTTTGTTCTTTGATCTGTGCATCACTAGTTCATGGAAAAGACTGGGTGTTTAACAATGCAACATGAATTTAAACGCTTTTTTGTAGCGAAAGCACTGTATATTATAGTATGTGTCCTTGATTGAGTAGAATTAAAATGAATGACGCGTGTGAAAGACTTTAAGCTAAAAAGATAAAATTTAATCATTAAATTGCTTTTTCCCAATTTACTTTAAGAAAGTGCTTAGCAAAAGATAAAAACAATGAAACACAAGATTAAAAGTTTGAAGTTAACAAAAAATGTGTGTCATAGTCATGATGTAAGACATACATACAGAAAATAACCAAATTTTCTATAAGAAATCGTAGGCGATATGGGACATACATACTACATACATACATTGGTAGAGAATTGAGGACGCGTTGTTCATTTTAATGATTCATGGAAAAGACTGGGTGTTTAACAATGCAACATGAATTTAAACGCTTTTTTGTAGCGAAAGCACTGTATATTATAGTATGTGTGCTTGATTGAGTAGAAGTAAAACGAATGACGTGTGTGAAAGACTTTAAGCTAAAAAGTGAAAATTTAATCATTAAATTGCTTTTCCCCAATTTACTTTAAGAAAGTGCTTAGCAAAAGATAAAAACAATGAAACACAAGATTAAAAGTTTGAAGTTAACAAATGTGTGTCATAGTCATGATGTAAGACATACATACAAAAAATAACCAAATTTTCTATAAGAAATCGTAGGCGATATGGGACATACATTGGTAGAGAATTGAGGACGCGTTGTTCATTTTAATGAACTCTGTCCAATTAACCGCAATCTAACTTTTAGTTTCTTTTGAAGGAGGTTGCGCATGTACAAAGGTGTTGATGTAGATGTGTTAACTTTTTCAGACGTCATTTGATTAAGTGTGAACACAGAACAGAAAAGTAATTAAAATTTTCCGAAAAGAAAACACTCCTGTCTTAGTATCAAGTCAAATGTATTAAAAACAATTACAATTACTCTTCACATCCGACCTGAATTTTTGATGGCCCCGAACCTTTCTCAATAATTAACAAAACATTGTTTTAATCTACTTTACTATTTGACAGGCCTAAAATATAAGATCAGGAAAAATCGATTATTTTTTGTTCCAGTTAAGTTTTCCACTTGGGTGAAAGTTGAGACAATGTACAAGGGTAATAATAGGTATACATACCATATTATGAATGTATCTATTTTTGTGTTAGGTATACTACATTTTTATCTACAGCAATTAGCAATTTTACCTGTTTTTGTTTCATTCATGTCTGAAGTTGAAATTTTATGAAATATTATATGTGAGGAAATATTATGAATGAGTTTATAAAAAATAATATAGCACTTTACCATTTGATGTAGAAGTACTACCTCTGAGGTAGTCGTTTCATCACGCAAGAGTTTTGAATTTCATAGCTAGTAGTAATTTAGGCGTACCGTAATTGAAAATGCCAATTAAGTAAGTCCTATCGATCAAAAATTCGGCTTGTGTAATAAAAGGAGTAAATTTGCGCAATTTGAGAATTTGTTTTAAGCACTACTGCCATCTTTCCCAACCAGATTTTTTGATATTTGTCAAAATTCAGTTTGTTTTCTGCTGGATGTATGAGCCACAAAGTTTGACGAGGAAAGTTAACTAGCCTAATAAGTGTAAATAATAAATAGCTTCACTGGATTCCAGTTTTATAGTCATTCATTGCATTCATCTTTCAAAACGCATCACTGATCCACATCAGCATATCTGCTGCCATCCTCTTTCTCTCACACACACGTACATAGACACGCGCGTACATTCTCGTGATAAACAGTAAACATATTCATCAAGCTTCAAATTGTTTTTTTAGAAAAGTACATAATTGAATATTATACACTTTCAAGGGGAAATTTTGTTTACAGTTTATACTATTTTAAGCTACACAAATGACTGCCATTAGTCAGTCTTCATGTTTGGTTTACAATACAAAACGTGATTTATACAAGTTGGCAAACTTGTGTACACAGTATGCAATTTCGAAAATTTACAACTACGCAGAATTATATATACATATCGCTCCAGTATGGGATAGTATAGCTTATTGCCAACAAAATAATATTTACTAATTAGTCTGAAAGTTTGCGTGAACGTGAAGGTATGTTTATTTCTACTTTTCAAGTAAAATATCTCATGTTACCTTATTTACTCTGCGCATTACTAATAACAAAATCGCAATAATTGCTTACTCGCCGTATTTTTCGTTAACCCTATACTGAAATTAATACAATTTGTTCATCACACACCAGTCAACACATACCAATTTTACAAAACCATACCCGTCGGCTTCTCTTTGAAAACATTCTTCTTTTTGATCAATAAAAAAAGTTCAAAGCTGTGAGCAAAAACATAGTACGCAGTAAGCAACGAACTACGTTACTACTACATTAACTAAATACGTTCCAAAACATAAGTCAGGAAGCAATGATCAAAATACCTCCTGAATTTTAATAAAATCGCATTTTATTTGTTGTTTTTTCAATAAACATGTTTATATGAATAATATGTTTGTTTGATTGAATATCACAAAATTTATTAAGATGTCATGATCAGAATGGAGAGTAAACTTATATTAGAAGCCAAGGTTAATTTGGCGTTGTGCTTCTGTCAATCCAGAAGGATGCACATTTTTTCTTTCTGTTCAGTTTCCTCAGCCGAAAAAAAACAATGGAAATATGTCAGGAAGCCATAACTTGTATTGCATCGCTTGAAGAAGTATATTTTCTTTGCCATTTTCCTTGAAGGACGCGCTCAAGAAAATGGCTACAAAGTCTAAGTAAAAATGGCTTTATTGATGATGGAAACAGTACAACTATGACTTCAGCCAATATACTTCACTCCTTTCTCTGAAATGGGATGCGAATGAATTTAATATGATG
>JAITYZ010004300.1:0-16518 GCA_027744595.1 Paronellides praefectus | reverse complement strand
TTAACTAATAGATTACACTGTTACAGTATCAGTAGTGCTACTGCGTTTATTGAAGCATTAAAAATTCACGTGGTTTTCAAAAAATTATCAAGAGATGAGCTTACAAAAGATTTCAGGGTGATTCGAGAGGGTATCACAGGTTTGGGGGGCTCTGGGGATGACTTTGATGCGGATATTGGGGATGATGACGACGACATCAGTTCGGGATCTGGATCATTGTTTCCGAATGGCAGATCCATATCTCAAGAAAGTTTTAGTGAGAGTTCCCTTCAGTAAGTTCATTTTCAGATACCTGAAATATAATTACTCAAAATGATGGCTTTATTATTATTATTATTTTTAAATAATTTGTAAAGACGGTTGGAAGAAGCAGGACACGAGTTACTGCTCAAGTCTCACTGTTTTCAAATGAGAGAGGCCCATTTGCAGGCATACATTTGGAGTGCATATAGGAGTCTTCTAAACGGCTATCCCATGAATCCTTGTGATATACGCGTAGTCATAGATAAATGTGCGCTGACCAGAGTCAGGTTTCCTTTGAACAATTTTTTACAGGTATGAATGAATCCTCGTGAATTTTTAATGCTTCAATAAACGCAGTAGCACTACTGATACTGTAACAGTGTAATCTATTAGTTAAATGATTTTTTATATAGTTTGTCTGTAGACATAAAAAGTCCGTGAGCAAAGTGCTTGCAGAATTTAATGAAGACGATCAAGAGGGAGATCAAGAGGCTGAAAATGAAATGCAAAGTTCCGAGTTGAATGAGAACGCCACGGAAGACATAATTGAACGCGAAGACTCGGATGATGAAGTACCAAAGATTTCTTCAATTTCATCACCTTGTGCAGATTGCTGCAGGGAACTGGCTGGAATTCACCAGTTCATCAAGAAACGTTTCCGGCGACTTATTTCAAGAAACTTTATACCTTGCACAGAAAACGGGCACATTTTATTTTATAAAATTGCCAACAGTAACGCTCTCTCGGATTTCAGCGCCTTTGGCGGCGGAGCGGGTGTCAAGTGCAGCTCTGACATTGAGGATAACATTGACTCTTGTAGTATTGTCGCTGACTCCTTATGTTCTGGAGACGATCACTATCAAAATTCATCCTTACATATGGCGTCGGACAATGAAACAACAGCAGAGAGAAGTCCAGCTCCTCCCAGTCATCACCATCATCATTCGGGGGGAGGAGGAGGAGGCGTGGGTGGGTTTAGAAGTGGAACAACTACTCATTTGGACGGAGGCAATACTGTTAATGATGACATTCAGTCATACAGCGGATTCACCCAGGCTTCCTTGTTGGCATCATCAGTCATGGTGACCCAGTGTGCTCCTTTGTTTTGCTACTTGAACTGTGGATTTCAAACAGTTCAATCAGCGGAGGAGGAAAGTCAAATGGGAACTGCAGGGGAGGATGATGATGATGATGAGGAAGAGAATACTGGGTACATACCATTAATGGATATACCTACTTGCTACCGTAAGAAAACTTTTAACAAAAACTTTATTATAATAGTTTATCTAAAAGGACTATATCTGATTTGTATATTATATTGTATATTATTTGTGGAATGTACAGATGACCTTTGTCTCCAGTATCTTCGAACTGTAGCGGATGGTGATGACGTCGAAGAAGAGCTAGATTTGACTCCTTCAACACAGTTCCAGCTCACGATGGAACTCACATTTTTAACCGCACCGGAACAAAAACAAGCAGCAGAACAGCAGAAAGGCGTCAGTCCCCCATCCTCAAGCACAATCAAAACTGAAGACTCTTCGCCTGATGCTGGCTCAGGTAATAAAAAACAGGCGACTGGAGGCGGCAAGTCTGAAATGACCCTTCAAGAGTTTCAGAAGCGGATCACGATACGACAAGCAAACGCTCTAGACCACGTCGTCCGAGATATTAACTGGTTGATGGAAGATGAAATCATTTCCTTTAGGGGTGGTGGAGGCGGTCCAGGCAGTGGGCATAGTATGATAGATAAGGTGAACGTCCCTCTTCTGGAGCAGATTTCAAATCATGTGATTAACTCCTTGGACAAAACGGGTTGTATTCACCAGCAAATCCGGTTGAGTTTCGTGGAACATGCAGATGGCAAAGGATTTGAGAGCTTTTTGGAAAGATTCAACAATTTAACCTTGAATGAATACAAATTTCAGCAAGTCGGCATGTGGTGGTACTTGGTGTTGGCATCGAGAGAAGGAGCTGAAGGGGACGTTTCTCAGCAGGAAGCAGAGCAAATAAACCTTGTCACAATAACCCCGTCCAAAATCCCTGCAACTTTATCAAAAGCTTTTATCCTTCCCACATTTTGGATTATTTTAAAAGCTCAGTCCCCTTCCGTTTTGGATATGTATCATCATTGCCGCTACGATGAGAATGATCTAGCCACCTTGCAGTTTTCCAGAAATTTAAGGGTTCGCATAATTGACTTGATTACAAATTTGATTCGAACCATCAATCAAGATCTGCTTCTGCAACAGCTTCATGACACGCGAATTTGCTCCTCCCTACTAGAGATGGAGGATCCCCAAGATTTGGACGAGGTGTCTTCTATCGACATGATGATGATGCAGCCACAGGTAGCAGCTACAATTTATGTTTCCAAATTTGGGGATAGTGAGAGCGACATCAGTTCTACCCTGCCCGGGATGGGAATGTTTGTGCCTGGTATGTTTTCTTGTCAAGTGGTTTGGGTGACTACATTCACTCTACACTCCAGACTGAGGTCAGGTGGTGGAAAGACCGCATTTGCGAGGGGGATCCAGACTCTGAGAAGCACGCTAACTGCATTTGAGGTGGCAAATAGGAAAAACATGTTTGTTTATCGGGATGCCACTGGTAATGTGTTCTACATGAGGTTCTATAGGGGCGTTGATGTTTTGGATGGGAGCTCTAGTGGCAGTCCCTCTCGAATACCATTGGATAGCGTGAGTGGCATGGATGACTTTACAGAATCCGAACTCTATTCAGTGGCAGGAAGTGATGTCTCGTCGGCTGTCAACAGAATCATGATGAAGAGAACACGGAACCAGGACTCCGAGTCAGAAAAGACGAGAGATGACCCTTGCGATGGAATATTGGCTTTGAAAGTGCATGGAATCGTGCCGGCGGGAGAGGAGATAAAGGAAAAATTGGTGCAAAGTTTAAGAAACAAACTGGATGATGCGGTGTTGGACATTTTGAGTGTCACCCTGAAGCGGAATCCCCACTGCAAATTGACTCCAGACGACGTTCATTTTCTTCAAGAGCCTAGATCAAGGCCGGATTCCGTGTTTAAATTTAAGCTACCTAAATTCATAGTTTCTGGGCATTTACCAGCATTTTCCTATTATTTACATCAAAATTTACTTCAATTCCTGAGTACACCAAAGTACACCAGTCTGAAACCCAAGTATCATTTTCAGGATTATTCTAGAATTCAACAAGAGGAGAGTGGAGGGGAGACCGGATGTGGTGGTGCAGGTGGAGGGGGAGATAGTAGTGTGTACTTGTATAACCAAAGTCCTGGAGGTGGGGGTACTGGTAATAGGGGGATTGCGATTGTGGCAATGGCGCTTATAGACAAGCTGGGAAATTTGATACGGAATCCGGAATGGAGACAGCCAGAGATTAGTTCGGAGTGCGACTTGGAAAAGTTTGGGAAAATGATTGAAACCTGCGAGGTGGGGGATACTAACGGGAGTGGGGAACTGAACATTTCGGTGGATGCTGAAGGAGTTGATAAGGAAGGAAACAGTGGTGTCATGGTAGAATTTTGTATGTGGAAACAGGGAAGAATTAATTTGGATCTGTTGAAAGGTCACGTAGATCAAGCTATTAGGCAGGCAGGCTGGGATCTCATCATGGAGTTTAAAGTGATGACTGCACCGCTTGCTGTACTCACTGTCCCGCAGATGATGGCAGAGGAGGAAGGCGTCTTTGCCGATACAGAGAATCTAGCGACCGGAGATGTTAATATAGTATCCGCAGGTAGAGAAGCAGCGCAGCCCGATAAGCCAAGGGCACTTGTGCAAAAACGCAGGAGGAGTAGTCACTTGAACCCTGCCACCACCCGAAGCAACAGCACTGGAGGTCCAATGGATGAAGATGATGAACCACGCACCAGATCAATGAGTTTCACTGGCTTAAGAAAACCTACTAGCGATGTTGTGAGCGACACCACAGAAGGAAAGAATGACGGAGATCGGGCCCCATCTCCGGTTACATTGTTATCAGGTCGAGGCGCCAGCGAAGGCTCTCGGCCACGGGTTCTCGTATCTCGCACCCAATCTGTTCAAATGTCCCTGTCCTCCGAGGAAATTGGGGAAGTTGGAAATCTTCATAGCAACTACACATCCCTTCTGGATGCGTGGTTGGACAACGGGAATTCCCTTGCAGCACCATCCCTTCGTCGCATTGTGATTCCACTCAACTGCCGTTATCCTGTACCATGTATAGTCCAAGAACTCGAGAAAATTATTAACCAAGTAGCCCCAGATAACACACCCAGGCAGTTTTGGAAACAGGGGGATATAGATTACGTGAGTTACGTGGGTGGTGGTGGTGGCAGTGTTGCGACTGGTGGACTGGGAACAGGTGTTCCAGGTGGAAGCGTTACTAGCACCACTGGAACCGGAAATGCTGTAGGAAGTAGACGTCATAGTGGAGGTGCTGTTAATTATGGAGGGGATGACTACTCCATGAGTAACTTGGAATATGGCACGCTAAAGCGACACGAGAAGGAATTACTTGCTCTGGAACATACTGAGGAGGCAGAGTATCCCACTAAAATGCTCAATTTGTTTCGAAAGAATGAGAACTTTCAACCGGGCTACAAGGGACATGTATGCTATCTGATTGCCAGAAATCTGGCACACTGGAAATGCTGTATGAGCGGTGACGTGGATTTCTCACTGCATACTTCACAAGGTAAATTAATTTCGAATATTTTTTTTTTAAATTAAATACTTTTCAACTAGAGTTAAAGTTTTTTTTTCTTTGCTCAGACTTCAAGAATTTGTACAAGTACCCCCCTCTCCTTAACGAGAATATGGACATTGATGGAAGCAGAGGCTCAATTGAAAAGCTACCCCGAGCAACTTTCTCCCGTGGGGAATTTGTTTTATGGTCTGGAGGAAAGAATTCTAATGCTAAGGGTGTGGGAACAGCTACAACACCAATATTAATACCAAGGCAGAGATTTCTGCGTGCCAAGGTCACTGGCTCTGAGGTAAGGCTTCAGAAATACAAAATGTTAAAAATAAGTAACATTTTCACATTTAATTTAGAATTTTAAAATCGTTTTTATTTTAGTTAAGGCAACATTTAAATATTCATAAAATCATATAATATGTTTTATTGATTATTTATCAACACGAAAGGCAACTCATTCCCTCTACTTTACCTTTATTCATTGATTGAATTCATCATCATATTCCAAAGCAGGCGCTCCAGCTTGCCTGGCAAGATACAATTGATGCCTAAACCTGCCGCTGATCATGGAAGTAATTCTGTGGCCTAAAAAAGGCTGATTAATCCATTGAACACTCACAACTTGAGTGTTATAGGCCTCCACAAGGCTATCCAAATAGTCTCCATGAAACAATGAGTGGTTTGGTATGGTTATCTCTATTAAATGGGGAAGAGCCGGGAAGGGCAAAGGGTTTTCCTCCACAACCACTGCCATCTCTTCTTCTTCTTGTTCTTCTCCCAGCAATTGTAATTGCCGCCCTCCCATGATACGTTGACTTAGCCAGTGGTGGCCGTCCTCAAAGTGCAAAGTTTTTACTTGCGGCAGGCATTCAAGCAAGCGGATCATCATGTTTCTCCCATTATTGGGACTCTCGTGAATTGGCAGCTTATATTGAAAGCGCCAAATGTGCCTGCCATAGCGTCCCAGAAATTGTCGCAATTGCTCCTCGTAGTCGAGGAGATCGTGTGCTTGTACACGAGCAGTTAAATGGCTGAAGCGAACACTTCTTCCGGGGAAAGGGTTGACTTCCCCATCCAACATAACCTGCATAAATCTTTGAATGTCCTGAACTTTTGCAAATTTGATTGCAGTTTGAGTGAAAATGTAGTGCTCAGGGTTCACATGGGCCAATGGAACAAGCTCTTGTGTCTGCCGCTGCTGCTGTAGGTTGCGAAGGGGTCGAAGATGAGGTCCGTGTTGCAGGAGATAATCCACGCTATTTTTCCAAGTGGAGCAGACCCCCCTGCACTTCAAAAGTTCATTCCCATTTAAATAGTTCATTAGGTGGGGAAGCACTTGAGGAAATATAAATTCCAACTTTTTCCCATGTAACAGGGTATTCCAAGTGGAAAATGCCTGGGATGCTTGAAACCGATCGGTGGGGTTAATTAGCTGGTTTAAAACATACTCCCATATCTGTCATTCAACGAAGAGCATAATATTAAAAATATTTAAATCAATTAAAAATATGATTTGATTTAATTTTACACTCTGCACCTACCTCAAGAGGAAGCCTTTGTTGGACGGAATGAGGGGTAGTTGTTCCATTGGCGTTGTTGGCAAAGTTTCCGGCGTTCATATTTTGCTACACTTTATTTAAATATTCCAAAAATAAATAAATGGCGTTAGCTTCGGTTGTTTTAGAATGACGTGTATACTAGCTCAACCGCATCTGAATACGCAGTTCGTTAGTATTGGTTGTATCCTAAATTTCTTGTGATGCGTTGTCGGGTAGGTATGTAGGTACGAAAAATTCCCTGGAACATGTAACAATGCAGCTATAAATTAGAGCTCCATTGTTTTTTATTAAGAACTTTGGCCGATTAGCACTTTTAACCTCATTCAGCGCCATACGTCGCTACCACCACTGATCGATCATAATAATTGCAGGTATCATATTACCACATTGATTTGTCTTCGTTTGGGTCTGTGAAGCGTATGTGTTCTTGCATTCGCAAGTATGTATGTTTGTAGTATATATGTACCAATGGCAAAAAAATTCGCAAAAGCGTATGTAGCATTCATAATGTATGTAGCAGTGAAGATATTTACCAAACGTTCATGCGTAGCATATCCACACACTAAAAAAATCGGATGATTTTATTTAAGATGATATTATAGTTAATAATAAGATGATATGATATTTAAGATGATATTAGTATTATAGTTTTTTTTTTAAATTTGATGCTGCTGTTACGTGCGTTTTATGACATGATATATGTGTTTTTATATTGATGTAGGTGGATTTTGTGGTATACAACTGGTCAAAAGAGTGTTGCGAGCGGTTACAAGAGCTCGTTACTTGCCTTAGTCACTGGATCCAAGCCCGAGCTAGCCTCCTCTCTTCAATCCTCCTCCAAAAATCTGGAATTTTCTACTGCCAGCCAATCCTTCCCGATAATTTCGCTTGCGCTGCTGAGAACACTAATCCATTCATAAGTGGGGGAGATTTGGACTTAAAGGACTTGATAATGAACACTCCCCCAATTGGGAAAAGTGAGAGAAGGACTAATCATCATCACCATCATCACCATCACTCAGGGATGGCCGGAGGTCCTGGTGCCATGAGTAGATTAATGAGCAAGTTAGGTATGAATGTACCTGGGGGTCCGGGGATGATGTCAGGAGGGGGAGGAATGGGTTCGTCTGGTCCAGGACCTTCAATGATTGTGATGTCTACTCCTCATCCGCAACCTCAAGGGTCTGCAAGTAATAAGTCTGCTCTTGCGTGGAAGGATTTTTACAGGAATATCAGCCTTTGTCATATGCTTGGCATGCCAGAACCTGTGGGCGAGAATCCTGTGGATGCTCATGGGAAGCAGCTGTACCATATTTTGAATATGCAAGGGACTAACAAAGAACCAGAGAATAATACATTTTTCCAGTACTGGCTCACCAGAGGACCCAGTGCGTCCAACGTTATTACTACACAAATATTAGAGTCGTTTACACAGACTGCGAGAACCATTCATTTTTGCTTGACTCCGGTCATGTTTCTTCCAACTTGGAGGCAAGCTGTGGCACAAACCCGGGACAGTTCCAGTTTTGGAGGAATCGTTCGCCGTTATCGAGCAAGTAGCCGAAGATACTTTTCACCACAACAACAACAGCAACTTCAAAGTCATGCACTCCATCCGCCGCCACCTCAAGTGGGATTGGGTAATAAACTAAATTTACCACTGCCTGGCACAGGACTACTGGTTCAGGCACAAAGAACTCGCCACGGTTCGGAAGCTTCACAGGCTAGCTCTCTAGCGTCGCTGCGCAACAGAAGCAAATCTTATCATTCTGGTATGGTCAATCTCCTCCTTCATCCGGAAGTCATTTCAGAGAAAGATTTCGAAACCGGGGGGAGCGGATCGTTTGGAGCATCCCCTTTGCAACAACAACAACAGAACCTCTTTTTAAAGGTGAAGTCAGATGAGCCCTGGCATGGGGTATTGTGCAGAACCTATCTCCAAGAGTATATGCAGTACCTTCAAACACTTGGCTTTGTGCCGGTTCATTGTAAAGCGAATCCAACGGGGAATAATTCTGTAGGTGGTGTTGGGGTTGGTGGTAGTGCAAGTGGTGGACCTGTAGGAACTCCTGCTAATCATATGAAAAGAGCAACCCCTGGGAATGTAAGTGTGGGCAGTGGTCGACCTTTACATAAAGATCCTCAAAAGCCGAAATCCGGGACAGTAGGCGGAGGAGTAAGTGTTGGCAGTCCAGGAGGTGTAGCTACTGACGGCGTAGATGACGAGGATGATGAGAGGATGATCCACTTTCTGCAGCGATGTCTCCCGGGTGGAATAATTGTGATTGAAGTTGGCTTAGTACCACCCTTTTTCTACTGCAAAATCCATGCCCTGGAAGCGAAACGAATTTTTCCATCCAAAAATAGCAAAAATGTCAACTCTTCCGTCGCACAGAAGAATGCACTGCAATTTGTGGACGAATGCGAAAAAATGAAAGTGCTTACACATCTCCATTCATTTATGTATGACTTCCACCTGCGCACAATGTTTCTCCACATTTCTGGGCGACAACTGCTCTTCAAAACGGGATATCACATTACCACGTTCCTCGACGACTTTATCACCTATTACCCAAAATGGCCTAATTTCTCTCGGAATGCGGTCCACATCGGGGTGGTAACGCTAGAAGACGTGGTGACCCCATCACAAGTGCTTTTCAATTATATCACCAGTCACGACAAGTACTATCGAATGAAAGTTATCCGAATGAGTCCCTTAAATTCCGTTTCCGGCATTCCAGAAGACACCTCGTCCGAATACGTGTTGGTGCATAACATGAGTCGAAAGGTGTCGTACAGAAGCAGCGACCGCGTTGGGGAAGATCAAGTTCCGGAGCCCCCGCAACAAACCCAGGATGAATTCGACTTAACCTTGGTGATTGCCCACGATTATCCCACGTCTAATCGAGCGTTTGTTCCAAATCACCAAGGTCTCCGAGTCAAGTACTACATCGTACTTACCAGTCGACGTGAACTGTATCCCAAGGGGGACATGAGTAATGAGCCCAACACTGGAAAGCTGTGCCCAGTTAATACTCCAGCTCCTTTGTGTAGCCGACATCATTCTAACTGCCCCTTATCCTCTTGTGGAGGGGTAAGTGGTCCTGGAGGAGTAGGAAATTTCAACAAGTTTGTTACTCCACCGGCTCCACCTCCTTCTTACTTTGAAGGTTTTGAAGGACATCATCATTTCCATCATCAGCCCCCTTTACAACATCACACAAGCCTTGTTCACCATCCAGTACTACCTCCGAGAAGTCGACTCAGTCCATTCACCAGTGCATATCAACAACAACAACAACAACAACAGCAACAACAAGCTCCACACCAGTTTCCGGATATGATTTGTGAGGAAAAAGTGAGATACATGGGCTACTTCTCTTCCCATGAGCAACTTATGCAGAAAATCATAGATGAGCAGAAGGACTCTATGGAGCAGTTCATTCGTCAATTGATCACCAAAGCGGCTGTAGACTGTCGGCGAGAGCTACTGTGGGAGCGACTTTTGCACGGAAGGCCCTCACCACCTGAGACAAAAGGAGGCAAAGGAAGTAGCCGACTAAGTAAATCTGCATCATCATCCAACTCACAACTTACAACTCTGAAAGACGACATAATATTCAGGGAAACTGTGGGTCCTTTATCTTACCAAGACTTTAACGAGCTCTTAGGTCTAGTTCAAGTGGTACCTTTGAATAAGGTGGATCCTAGACTAGACGAACTGCTCCTTCAACCCGTGTCATTTTACCAGACACTTATTAAAGTTCTGATGGCCAGCATAGTCACCTCAACATCCCCATCGTACAGCTACAGAGAGTTTATATCGGTGGATCATAAAATTCATCAGTTGGCAATTTTCACACAAGATGCACACAAGTCCATTGTGATAATTGAAGTGAATATGGACCAGGGTAAATGTGATATTTACGTGGTGATCAAGGATCCAAAGAAAGGGGAGAGTCAGCAGCAGACTAGCAATGGTGGAGTACCATCAATCGGGGAACTAGGGGAGGGAATGTATTCACTAGTTGAAAAAGTTGTAAATGCGTGTTGCTACACCACATGGACTGCGCTCATTTAGAAGAACCTAAAAACTTGAGGCATCTTGATGATAATTAACGTGACCATACTCATTTTTGTTCTTGTCAATTTTTACGGTTATAGCTTTATGGGATTTATATGAGCTTATAAACTGTCGGGTATAATGAGATATATTATGCATAATAATTAGTTTTAAGTTAATTAAGATGGTAGTCAGTAGTGGCAATACGCAATAAATCATTCACTTAAATTTATAGACTGGAATAATGAAAAGTTTACTTTGTCAATTCAGAAGATAGTAATAAAATAAACTTTATAGTAATTTTTAAATGTACCTACAAATACGATAAATGATTTCTTTTTTAAACACATTTTAATTCCTTGCTATAGTTAAGGATTTTAAAATAAACTTTCTTGTTAAATGGGTGCCTTACTAGTGTTATATAATAAATAATTATGTCTTAAATATTTTATAGGAAATTTAATACAAAATACAAAAAAAAAACAATATGTCAACTATTTAGTACAAGTAAACAGCATAAAGAATGCAAGATGATTTAATGAGACAAAATATTTTGTAAACCATTACTTAAAACTTATATACCAAACATACATGCCTATATGCATCTTATTAAATGTAAACCTAATTTTACTCAAACGGACAGTTAAGAAGAATAAATGTATACCTAAACGCTTTTCAAATGGTCATTTCAAAATAGTCCGTCATGAAAATAAATTAATGTATGTCGAATCTTCTCAATGCCTACCAACTAAAGTGTCAATTTATATTATGGTAACCCTAAGTTGGGAACATGGGAACAATGAAAATGAATTTCCCCATTTTCAAAATGTAGTATAGGTCATAGTTCAGTAGCTGGAAAATTTTTGATATGTAATGATGATGATATTTGTCAACCAGTCAGCCATTAAATTTATAGTGAGTAAATACCAGATATACAAAACTAGCAACGAAGAAAGCCATACAAACCTAATATGTACCTAGAATTTCCTTGTTAATTCAAAATATAATGCATTTTATTATGAATATTATTAAAAAGTTAATTCAGAAAGTTTTACAAATTTTCAAATATGTTAACTCTTAAAAGCCATTCATGTAGTTCAGATGTATCAATAAACAAAACTTACTATATAGTTAAATTTGTTTTATTCATTACAATTCACAACATAATTTATAATTTTCACATGACTCAAATATCAGAGGAGTACACAAATAATTTTAACATTTAGATAAAAGGCATGCCTACATATCATCACTGTTTCATATTTCACATTATATATGTCATATATACCACATATATATACATTTCGCGAAAGCACTGCACTGGAACAATCGTTAAATCGATAGAAAATGAAAGTATGTAAGAGGAAACAATTACAAAACCTCTGAAATATATAGCTTATTAAGCTACCACACATTTTTTAAACGACTGAGGGGGTGATTGATTATCTTCATATCCATCCTTTTACCACTTGAACTTGCTTATCTGTTTCCCTGTATAAAAACAAATTATAGAATACATTACATAAGCATACAGTTAACATAATAATATCACAACAACGTACTGTCATTGTACAACAAAAGAATATATATCAAGCGTTTTAAGCTTACCTTCATTCTTTAAGCCCCGAATGTAATTCCTGTAGCGTCCAGAGCGTTGTGACAGTTGACGCCTTCGATCTCTAGCCCTCTTATTAATCCACGCATCAAATTTTTCCTTAATCCAAATTTCTTCTTTTAAAAACTCTTCTTTCTCTTTTGGCAGGAGGGACTGTAAAACATTTGGTAACAGCAAAAATAAAATTCTTTGATGATGCTCCATAAATTATTTATTTATTTAGTTTATTTGACTCCATTACCTCAAAATAACTTTCTGTGAACCGGAGATGACGGCGGATCAAATAACATTTTTCTTCCATGCCATACTCTTGCTTTTTAATGTTAAAACGCCAAACCCATGAGATGTACCAATATACATACTGGCAGATTCTTATAGGTGAAAGAAGGATCTTGGTCCATACAACATCATAAATCGTCGGTTTGTGAATACCACCACGTATATCAGCGTTATCCATTATGACCTGCTTGATAATTCGGTTTTCCTCAACCCTCATTGCCTTCTTGTCTCGTTTTTTGATCTTGTTATAATCCTTCAACATATTGTTGGATTCTGCGTAGTCCCAGGCCTGTTTTCGAGTAGCTGGGTGGAGCGCCATGGAGTTGATAACTCGAAGCCAGCGATAATAATTGTTGATATGTTTCATAATAGAAAGAATACTAAGCATGAGTGGGATCGAGATTCTCAAGTCCATTTGAGGAATGTATTTTTGCCGGTAGTAATAATAATAATTTATGATAATTTCATTCGGTTGATCCAACATATTGTTGTATTGTCCTCGAAATCTTTTATTTTTCAAAGTCTCGTATCTAAAAGGAAACAAATATATTCATTGCAGGTTAAATTAAAGGCATTTCAACATCCTTTAAATTAATGTATATCATAAACTTACGCTTTTTCAATTATATCAAAACGTTTCTTGGCTTCCAGTTTATCTTTTCTCTCACTGTAGTAATCGGGGTGAAAACTTTTAGCCAATTTACTGTAAGATGCCGCAATCTCTACCTCTGAGCTCTCTCTATTCACCTTCAGTACTAAATATTAAAACACATGTCTTGATTATTTACAAAAGTAAAATAATAAATCACAGTTACATTTTTCAGATTACATATATATTTACTGACCATCGTAACAGTTTAACTGTCCACAGTATAAGCCATCGACGAGCGCACAACTGCAGGTTGTTAATTTAAGGAACAAGATGAGATATAGAACTATGTTTTTTAACGACGGCGTCGAAAGACCCATCGTGGCAACTTGGTTGAAAAGCCGAGTTAACTTTCGGTATCACCTGTAATAAAATTGACCAAGACAAAACTAATAAGTTAACACAAAAGTCTGGATTGAATATCTGAAGTGTAATCTAACAAATTAATTTCAATTATTGCAATCATCGTGAATCACGATTCGTGATTGTGATTATGCATGAGTACGTTCCATAAGTTTTATGGATGACAATGAAATTGTTAAATAATTTAAATAAATATAACTTTTAGCAAAGTTAAAGATTAACCTGTGACAAGTTACCTGTCCCTGTAGTTAGACGATCTAATTTTTTTAAATAGTAATCCACTTGAATGACTAATCAACTTACGATGTTTTGGTATTGATTATTCGATCATTGTTTGACAATCTGCCTACTACACCTGTTTTATAATATACAATACAAGGGTCACGGACCAAATTTATCTACCAATTGATTTATGATTCTTCCAATAAAACGCATGGATGACAATTGTAAAATAATCTTAGCAAAGTAGTTAAAGATTAACCTTTTGTTCGATTAACGAATTAGTTTTAATCCCCTTGAATTACTGATCAATTACAATGTTTTAACATTGATCATTGTTTGACAATCTGCCGATGTTCCATAAAATGTTCAACACCTGTTCTATAATTTGTATATGTAATACAAGGGTCACGGGAAAAAAACTAAATCAATCAAAACTAATCAATAAATCTCTAACAATTTATGTATGGTCCTTGCTATAAAACTTATGGATAACATGTAACAATGAATTTGTAAAAACAATATAACTGTTAGTAAACTAACTATTACCTTTAATTTATTTAAGCTAAGTAAAATCAGTTTTTACTCAGCTCCATAAAAACGGAAAGTAGAACCGTCATGCGTCATTGAAAAATTCTACTCTGTCGAAAAAAAACTGATCTGGAAAAATGACAGCAAAAGGAAAACTGACTATGACACTTTTTGTATTTACAACTGCCATGAAAAACGTGTTGTGTTGTGATGTACAAAGGATAAGATTTCAACAGCCAACCAGCCAGCCACACACAACAGTCGTATGATGGTATATTATACAAGTTGTACAGAAGCGGAAACAAAGCAGATCTTCTCTGATCTCTATGCAAAATGACCTTTCATTATATAAGGCTTTCTCTTCTGGAGTGCAATGACATCAACATCATAAAAAATCAACTGCAGTTCAACTTCATGTATTACAATTACAATGTCATATAAAATGATTTGATCGTATGTACATGTCAATGAAATGATGTCATTCTTCATATACATTTACCATAAACTGTTAAACGGGGTGTAAAAAAGTGGTAGGGAACGTCATGTTCCATGTTTGGCAACAAATATTCCCCTGTTCATCGTAGTAAGTCAAAATATGACTGACATGTTTGGGAAAATATGAAAATAGTAATAATATGCCCTTTAAAATATGATAATTAGGCTGATTAAACCACTTATTAATCATGAAAACTGACAAATATCATAAGACTTGTGAATATAGCAGCGTAAGTTCTGACTATGTACTAACAGTGATTTTTTTTCCGGCGATCCCCTCCAGATCACCTTGCAAAATATACTAAAGTAGATATTTTATGCATATTTTGATGCTGGCAACTGGCAGGCAACCATTCCCGAATGGCCACCACCGACCCCTATAGTGGAAATATCTCCCGCGGTGACACTTGAAATAAACCAGCACATGAGTTAGTTTAAGATACAAACAAATTAAAGTTTGACATTTTGCATGATAATTGTTTAATGAAGTTTTGATGTTCATAATGAAAAATAACTAAATTTTTAAAACCAATAGAAAGACATGGAAGAATTCTCATCACCATGAAAGATGAAATTTTAGATATTATCCAGGTTTTTCGTATTCGATGATTGTTTATTTATCAGTAATTCTAATATGTACTGTAATGCAGGATTCCCCCATTTGGAAGATTTATTTTATAATATGCAATTGCTCTGATGATCCTTCAAAGAACTAGCGAACTCAGTCACAATAGCTACTATGATTTACGCTCCAAATTAAGTCATGCACCTTTCGAGAAAATGCGTAATTTTAAATATTCCGAACATTTCGTCGCTTTTGTCCAATCATCTTACCAATTAATGTTCCCAGAGAGAGAAATGCATAAAAGTTCTGTGATGGATACATGAAGTTCTTTGTTGCAGATTTGTTTAAATAAAGTTCACAAATTTTACACTTTATTTTTTTCATATGACTCAGGTATCAAGTTTGCACAACTCCATCGTATTAGTCTGTATTTTTTCGAGAAACACTTTACACCGACCGACCAAAAATATATAAATTTCAAGTGATAATGAAAAAAGTACAATTGCTTGAACCAATAACAGTACAAAGAAACAAACTTGTTTATGTATATAGTAACACCATCAATCTATTTAAAATAATCTAACTGCAATGGTCAAACATAATGATAATGAGACATTCAGCAGAGTAATAAAATATTCCGAAGTATGTAAAATATAAAGAGTTAGCGTGAAAAGCCAACTAGTATTTCTTTGATTACATATCATTTTCTCTTTGTTACTACTTCACTACTATCTTCCTGTTCTGTATAAAAAACGAATTTCGTATTAAATTATATAAGATAGGTACATATAATACGGAGACATTTAACAGTTTTTATTGTATAACAATGGAATCTTGTAATAAAAATTTCACACAAGGAAATGTTTAGTAATAATAATAGGGATTATTATCATTATTATTCATCAAAATACATTCGACCAGGCCCATGTTTTTTCATGTAGCGACGGTAGGACTTGTAACGTGCGCTTTCTGCGAGCTGGCGTTTCCGTTCCTCGTCCTTTGCTTCTTTCCACGCACCAAAGTTTTCTTTAACCCAGAGTTCCTCAGCCAGAAATTCATCCTTGTCACTTTCACTGAGCGCCTGCAAAATCACCACAAATGTGAAGAAGGTTTTGTTTTAGAGGCTCAAAATATCTTATCATTTGTCAATATGTCAAAGGTTACCTCGAATTGGGTTTCGCTGATTCCCATCTGCCGCCGAATCAAATAAAATTTCTCGTCCGTGCCATATTCTTGTTTTTGTATGTTAAAACG
>JAITYZ010004299.1:0-11791 GCA_027744595.1 Paronellides praefectus | reverse complement strand
AATATATACTCTAATAAATTATTAATGATTTACGTTAACACTATTTTCCAGATCGGGAGAAACACAAATAATGTCATTAAGATCCAAGTCTAGTCCACTAGAAGAGGTGCAATTATAAAACTGTGAATTTATATTGAAAAGTTCGTCAACTGGATGAGCGATATAATCTTCTCCGCTGTTGCTATTGCTTCCTGTTTGATTGTCACTGTCACTTGGTATATCAAAAACAGAATCCTCGTCATCTTCGCTTGATGATATGTCGATAAAGTCTGGACTTACTGCGATCCCCATTAGTTCTCTAAGTTGGTTTGTTAAAATCTTGGTTGCAGTTGATGCTTGGCAGCGAGTTCTTCCTTCTTGTTCGGAAACGAAGTAGGTTGTCTCATTGACGTGCCTGTCAAATACAGCTAGTGTATCACGACACAGATCAATTAATGGAAAGTCAGAACTAGCATCGAACAAAACACACGCTAAAAATTCAGCAGGTCGTTCAGTCATCATTCTGGCAATATTGTCATCGATATTCAAAATCCTTGGCAAGATGCTCACCAAAGTTTTTAATGTCTCCATATTAGTATTTGTCGCGTTGAACGGTATGGCGAGAGTGGTTATGTCCGGGAAAAAATGTATCAATGAAACGATTGTCACCATCAAAGTAAGAAGGAACGCTTCCGCCAATTCGTGGTGATCGTAAATGTGATTCGGTTTGAACTGGCAATTTGTAGTGGGATGGTATTGCTCAATGTCTTCAAAAAACGATGAGATAAACAAATCTAGTTTTTTTGCGTAAACGCGCCATGGTCTGACTTCCGTACAGCCCGTGTTGGGTCGCAGTTTCCTTAGTTCGGTTAAACTTTCCCTTTTCGTGTCAGTTAATTTAGCAGCAGTAGCTCCTTTGCACCGTTCGTTCAATATGTTGTGCTGAATATTTCTGGAAAAACGTCCAAACATTCTTTTAAAGGTGGTAGAGAAGAATGTTTCCCCTTGATTGTCTTTGCGTACTTGAAACCAATGGTTCATCTTTGCACTTTTTTTGTTTGAACTGTAGCTATAAAATATGAAACTTAATGTCGGTGCTAAGTACAAAACGGTTGTGATAAAAAAGTGCAGAGCTTGCTTTTCTTTATATATTACTCTACTCAATAATAACTGTACCATCTGGTACTATCTGAAGATTTGATGGGAAATATCCAAGCACAAAACAAGCCAAGTCATCGGCCACATTAGCATTAAACTCCATTTGTAACTTAAGGGTGCCGGTTCTTATTAATGGAAGCGAGTTCCCAGGGTTAATACTTTGTAACTCAAACACAATGAAATGCTTTCTGTTTAAGAACTCGTCGACCTCAAGACCACAACCTTGTCGTGAAGAACACACACGTAACAACTGTTCATATGGCAAATTGTAGATCCCCTTCGAAACATCAATGTCATATCTGTGTGATTGATTTGCTTGGCCATCAATTAACAAGTTAATTTGTCTGAGGCCATGATTTTTGAACAAGAATGGATGCTTTGTAAGTTTTCCAATGTATTGTTCAGTGGTGGATAGAAAAACAATTACATGTGAAGGTAACGTGTTAACAAATAGAGCTTCTGATAAAAATGTGGATGTATCTTTTTTCACATGACACAATCTAATGTCTTCTTGCGTTATGCGAAAATTAACTGGTTTGTTCTTGGCAGCTAGTGCTTTATGAGCTGCAATTACGTCATCGTGAACTATCACTCTATCTAGTCGTAGCTGTGCTTCTAGTATATGTAACACATATGAAGCTCCTCTACTTGGTTCTTCACTACACGCGAGATAAAAATTTGAATTTCCACGTTTAAGTTCAAGTCGAAACGTTACATAGTTTGGAAGCATTTTCGGTTGATTGAATAGATGAACCCCAATATTGGAAAGCATCTCAAATTGTGTCGAGAGCTTTGATTTGTTAACTCTCGCAATGTATCCAGAGTTTTGGGCACCGAAATCTTCGCTCGTGTCGTCAAAATACATATGGGATGTCAGGAAAGTATTCTTTTCAAATGGTGTGGTTGTGAGAACCTTCTTCACATAATCGCGGTATGGAAACATTTTTGAACATCGAATGACAGGTGTTTCATTTACTTCAAGGTAAACACTCTCAAATATACTACCTATTCCGTTTGCTACCAATGTACACTTATCTGATGCGGTAAGAATAGATCCATCTGCTTTTTTTATTTGACATATAAGCCTAAGCTTACAAAGGTTTGGTCGTATATAATAGGTCTGTGAACCACTATATGTAAACACGATAGGATTATTAACGTCATTTAAGGGATATTGTGGATAAAGTGTTAAGTTGTCATTGGATAGAATACTAATATCTGTTGTAGCGTCATCATCATACACTAAACTACTTCTAATTGTCCGTTCAGTGTTTGGTGGTATAGTATATTCCATCATTTCTTCTTTTTCACTTGTCGTTTTCGCTTGACGGTACGTCTGGCCTTCTTTGATTTGGATTTTGAACTGGTTCGTTTTTTATTTTTCACCTTGTTTTTGACACGTGAGCCAGCACTTTTCTTTTTTGGCTTCTGTTGTTTTCTTGGTTTCCTATATACTTGACGTTTTACTGCCGACTCTTGGCTATTAATAGTTTTGATTTCCTTTAAAGGAACACTAACATCGTTAATAACAGCTCCAATCGTATGCCCCAGTTCGCTATTTTCTTGATTCATTTTTTTGTTTTCCAATTTACATTTCTTCGCAGTGCATATAAGTTTTCGTCTCTTCATCCAATTGATTTTAAATGGAGAGAAATTACTGATGGATAGTCCAAAGATATCCTTGCGTCTCTACTGAAATCTTGTTTTAAACTGAAGCTAATGTCATAAACATCCTTGGTATAAAAGGGTAAGTACACAGGGTTGTTCACTGTAAACTCCTTAAACCCAGCCGGAAGGTCATAAGCATTAAATCCCATTAAATAGTTTAGAGCATGGGGCCCTAATATTTGTTGAGGGACAATGTCACATGTAAGAAATATTTTTCTTATTTCTTGTGCTTTATACTGTTCAATTTGTTTAACATATTCCGCATTGGGTTCTAACGTTTCTGTATTATTAAACAAATTTTCTGGTAATATTATTGTAGTGTTACTATTTGTAAACGTATAGTTATCGTCAAGGTTAAAATATTTATTTAAAACAGATGGTAATTTAAAGCCTTGGAGCTTTGTTGGGAAATCTGGTATTTTTACTTGAAGCAGTCTGCTAGCATTAAACAAGACAAAAAAAATTTTATGTTTCCTCTAAATGAACTGTTTAATAATCTGCGAATTTCATCTAATGAGTACGTTTCAGGGATTTCCAATGGTATTGTCTCATTATAAAAATGTTCAAGTATGAAAGATAGTGATGTGTCTAATGCAATGCTGTTCCATATACCAATGTCCCACGGCTTTGCTGATATGTGTGTACCAGCGTGAAACGTTTCAATAGCTTCATTTTTTTCTGTAACGAACCCCATGGCCTTAGCAAAATTTACATCGAGAATGATTCCAAAGCCGTCCTCAGATTTATCAATTGGGCTTGTGTAGTTTATTTTTGTAAATCTATTCCCACCTATAATTTGTATTGTAAAATTAATATCTACATCCCTTCCTCTTAAATCTCGTGTGACTATTTGTAAAAATGTTCCCATATCACTTGACTTTTTTAAAATGTTAATTAAGACTTGTGAACGTTTTCTTAGTTGTATTGTTTCTTGTTCAATATTAGTATTATTATCCTCTGTAATACTAGAAGAAGACGGATTGCTGTTGCCATTAATATTTTCCAATGATGGTGGTTCTGCTGTACTTATCTCCATTTGTTCTCCTGCAATGGTCGTTTCATCAGGTTCCGTCTCTTTTACATTCGAGGGTATTGTTGATGTACTCTGAATTGTATCAGTAGAAGAAAGTGGCGGTATACCGCATTGTAGCGATAAAAGTGCTATTTCATAAAACCCCTCTCTTATGGGCCAGGGTAGTCTATTTTTAAAACTGATAGGAGTGTTGGTAGGATATATATCCAAGTTGTATGAGCTACTAAAAGTAAGTAGTCGGCTTTCTTGATGATCACATGTGTCCATTGGTTGACTTATAATTTCAAACTGATCTAATTTCTTGTATTTCTTGATGATAAAAGCCACCATCTAACATATTACCATCCATATCTTTTAGTTTGTAATATCCCACAGGGATAGAATGTTTATAAGAATCTACTATGAATTCTTCTTCCGACCAAGGTCGACTTCCCTTTGCAAATAAATCAAACCTGCGATCTGAAATTCGAACCTTGTCCCCGGGCGCTAGGATGGAATGCTTCTGTCTCACTGATTCTAAAATTCGTTTTTTAAAAGTATTGTGGAATGACATATCAACATTATTATGTACTTCAACTGGTCTGAATCCGGTCACTGTACTGACACTGTGATTCATGGAGTTTTCTATATCCTTCAAATGCGGGAACCATTGTTTGTTTTTATTCATTGTGAATAATGCTCGTAACCGGCGCCTTATATCGCGATTCTTCCTTTCAACATTACTGGCTTTAATTGGAGAAAAAGTATGGTATTTATAAATTTGATGTTGGTCCAGCAGTTTCTGAAACGCCCCTTTAAATTCATTGCCCATATCACAAAAAATTTTGGTGCCGCTTGGAATATTTGCCCGCTTTATAATGATTGCCATGGAATTAGCAGTAGTCGTTGCGTCCTTTTTTCGCAATGCCTCAAGGAACACTTCATGTGTGAACGTATCAAGTACTACGAGAATGTATCTGAATCTTCTATTTTGATATTGCCAATTAGACACATCTAGTATGTCACACTGATACACATCCTTTGGTCCGAATGTAATAACTGCTCGCCGTTTAAATCTACGCCTTGCATCTCTATTTAAGGAGTAGATGTTTGAATGACTTAGGATGTTTTTTATTTTGTTAGGATTTTCGCCAAGGTTACGAGCAAGTCCAGTATACCCACCTAAACTCCCTGCTACACTTGGGGATGTATACTGTTCCAATATCTTATCTGTGTCCTTACGTGTTGCCATAATAATACTAAAGTCCAAAACAATTTACTTTGCCTGTTATGTTCTCTGAAACCCGTTCAATCTCGATATGAAAGAAACGACATTTTTTGCACTCGAAACCACATCTTTTCACAACTGTATTATAATATTTGTCAACACGTTTTAACCTAGTCATTGGTTTGTAATTGTCACAAATTTTACAGTAGCTAACTAGCTCATAAACGCCTCTGTACGTTCTACAGAGATTACATCTACACATTTCTAACGCTAGTTTATATTGGCTGCCTAAAATTTCTGATCTACGTTCTATCAACACATTTTGACATGAGGTACATAAAAACCCACAAAATGTCAAAGTTTTGTCTTTGTATATGTCCAGTCTAGAAATCCGACTAAAATAATCCGATTTAAAGCATGAATTGCATCTGGTATATGTAAGTAATTTATATTTGACATGAGTACACCAGGAACATTTACACTGTAAAAACTGGTCACTCATTATCTTTTTATCTTAAATTTGTCCTCGAATGTTATCCACTTTACAAGTTTGTCCAATTTCTGATTATCGATTGAACTTGTCACATTACTATGCACATTTTCAGGTATCCATCCATATTCCAACTTTTCGGCGTCTGTTAAACGTGCTATTAACACGTTAAATAACTTTTCTGGTAACAGTTTATAAATTTCCATTATATATAACTATCACGAATAAAATTAAAAACGTTAACTAGAATAAACGTTATTAAACTTGGAAGAAACTTATTTACTGACTGTAAAATTTTTTTGATTCTTTCAAGACGTACTTCCCGATTTGTTCTTGGTACCGTAATTGCTATATGCTTTACGATAGCTCTTATCTCTGCGTTGTTTGAAAAAAGACTGTACAATTCCTTGTTGCAACGCAGATTATATAAGATTTCGAAAACAGTTAATATCTCGTCCTCAGTAGCATTTTTTAGTAATTTTGAACGATCACGCTGCTTCTCTGTACGAGCCAATTGGATAAGAAAATCTTTATTTTGTTCTATTCTGTTCATCCTTCCACAAATATATTTCCGTTGTTGGGTCTGGTAGAAGTGAGTTTGTTACGAATGAAAATTCTAGTGAAGGGTGAAGATGTAAAATGATGGGCTTATAAGGACGGCAGGCGTGTCTGTAACTTGAAACTAAAAGCCTTGTTCCAGGAAATATCTCGCGCTGTAAAGTTGATATGTATGATGAATCGCGATGATTACAAAATATCACAAGGTTAGTAAACGATCGATTAGTCGCTGTTCCTCCATCATAATACGGAGAATGTAATGTTATTAAAAGGTCAACTGATTCGTGATGTGACGACATCAAGGCTAAACGCTCTAACCACTTATGCTCTTCCGAATTCTTTTGATTAAACTTTGAATACTTATCATCCACGCAACACAAAATTCTCCCTTTACCAATGTACTCTTCCAAAATGTTAAAATTTGTATCAAATATCACAAATGGATGTTTCAATTTAAAATTCGTAAACGCTTCGTCCCATATTTCGTATATATATATAACATATGTGGGAGGATTCATCATAATTTTCTCACGGTTTTCGATAAATTGTAATAAAAATGAGCTTTTCCCTGATGAAGAACCTCCAAGTAGAGCGCATATAATAGGAGACGGAAACTTGAGTGATATGGTTGTTGTCATGATAAGTTATTTTTATTTACTGTCTCTAATTTTAAAAATACATTATGTTATAATATTGTATACAATTGTTTTCTCAATATTAGGATCACTGAATGCTGTTTAAACCCTCATTTGTTTGATATCTTCCTCTGTATACGAAAAATCTACATCTAGATCCGTTTCCATGATCCCGAGTTGTTCCATTTCCATTTTCTCGATCGCCTTTGCATAAGATTTAATCAATGAGACAAACTGCTTCATCTCCCCCTGTCAGAACACAATGAAATAAAATACAATAAACTTGTGTAAAAGGATATGTTTAAATTGTATATAACATTATTGTATACTGACCAAATAAAGTGTTATTTTGGAACCTAACCAAGTCTTCCCTGCAAATTTCTTATTGCTTGGGGATCTAATAATAAACGCGTATCCAAGTTGACTCATGTAAGGCCGTATTTGTATTGATTTCGAAGGTGAATTAATAGTACATTTCTTCGAGTAAAATTCCTCAGACTCTCGGTCCCAGCACTCGTCGTCCTTTAAAAAATCGATAACCTTTTTCTCGGTTGGCTTTGTTTCAGCAATTGCTACCAAAATTTTCTCAATATCTTCCAGCATTTGTGTCAGCTCCCATAATGAAGCCTAAATGTACAATTTAATAAGATTAAAGTATCAATACATTAAGCTATAATTATATACCCTTATACTCACTTTCATAAACGTATTTTTAATATCATTCGTGTCCTTGGAGTTCCGTTGAACGTTTTGAGAATTACTCCGAAACCAGGTAACAAACCAACGTGAGTATCGTTGAATGAATAACAAACGAAAAATAACTTTTCCAATCTTCACGGAATATGGTGAATTGGTGTAAAAATCCGGCGTTCGGTCCAATTCAATCTCCTGGTCAGCATCAGACTCGCTTATAGGAGCCGAATCTGTGTAACGCGACACTGCGTGGTAATTTTTTCTATAACTAGGCCCTTCCGCAACGTCCTCATTTTCCATGTACGTTTTTACACCATTGCCAATTGCGTCTTCGTGTCGCTTTGTAAATGCAACTTCTTGATTCTTCATCGCATTTCGCTTTAGCTCAAAATATTCCCTTTCCCAATCTAGTCGGCTACGGTCACTGTCAACTGTAATATTTTTATATAAACAAAACTTTTTTAAATAGTTTAAGGATAATTCCGTGACGGTACATGCATTTAAAACCTTGTTGAGTATCGAAAAATTATACAACGTAGATGTCAACACCAACAGCGTGCACCCAATTAATAATGTAATACCGGTATCCTCGAAACCTCTGCTCGCCATCTTTAATCTTTCCTTCTTTCTTGATGAAATACAATTTTTATAATAACAAACTAATTCCGATTAAACATCTTTATATACATCCAGAAAAGTCCATTTAAAAAAAGTATTCCATGTATTCCATATATTGTTGTTCCCACAAAACTATACTAAAAGGTTCTTCTTGAACGTGATATAGCAGAATATGTTCGTGAACGAACTGGATAAGACTACAACAATAACGGCCAGACCGCAATATCTCTGCTGTAACTTTTCTAAACTTGACCTCGATTTCTTTTATCTTCCAGTATAGTAAAGGTCAAACTCTGTGACCCACAGTGTATAACTTTTGTTATTAAAGCTGTTATATGTAAATGGAAATTTAAAATAATATTCTATATAAAAAATCCATGTTGTGATTAACAGCAACAAGCAACGCAAATTAATAGATACAGTCACAACAACTTCTAGCGTGGCAATGATTTTTTCTTTCGTTTTATTATTTGCAATTATATCTACCTTTTTTAGTAAAGTGATAAAAAATGAATGTATGGAATGCCAACTAGGATTTAGAAAAATGGATCATGAACATGCTTGGGAATACTTCGAGAAAAATACGCTTAACAAGCCTATCAAGTTTTATAAAAAGTTTTACAAAGAAGCAATTAAGCATGGTCAATTAGTCCCACAAGTGAGAAACTATTATACTTTGAGTCAAGATCAACAGCAAATAATTAATCATGTTCGAGGATGTTTGTCTTATGGGTTAAAAAAACAACTTATACTCATCTTGACAGCTCCTCCAGGAACTGGTAAGGGAGTTGTTTTTGAAACGATTTATAATGAAGCAAAGGACTATAATATTAAAACCATCATCGCTTGCCCAACCGGTGCTAGTGCAACGAGATTTCCGTCTACTGCGTCTACGTTACACCACGCCTTCTCGATTCCAATGGGAATTGAATTGTCGGAAATTATTAAGAAACCCATTTCACCAAAACTTCAGCAAAAGTGGAATGACGTTAAACTATTATTAATTGATGAATTATATCTACTTTCGTGCTCGTTTTTGTACGTGATAAACTGCAAACTTCAACAGATTTTTAAAAATGATTCAATTTTTGGCGGTTTAAGTGTAGTGCTTGGAGGGGACATATCCCAAGGTATATGCGTGTCGGGGTCACCTTTGTACACACTTCAGGACGAAATAAGTGAACTTGCCAAAAAAGGTCGTGAATTGTATCGAAATATTGAGCACGTTGCTCTTCTTCATACTAACTATAGACAACAAGATGACAGTTTGTATCAAGAAGTCTTAAATTGTGTCCGTGATAATAAGTTTGATGACATGAATTTAGCGTTATTGAACACAAGACATGAAAGTGTATTATCAGAAGAGGAAAAGTTAGAATTTGAAAATGCACTATACATTACGTTGACAAGAGACTCTGTGCGAAAAAGAAATATTGAAATGCTCACCAAATCTGGAAAACCGGTTTTGTGCCTACAATCAAAAAGATTTAATAATGCAAATGACGAACCTTTGTATGTAGCCGAAAACTGCCCATTGATCCTCAATCAAAACCTCTCAATAGAGATGGCATTAGTTAATGGTAGTCAATGTTATTTCAAGGGACTTGTCTATAACCAAGGAACGAATAAAAAATTACAAGAACTAAGCAAACCAAGTATCGCATTAGTTCATTTTCCTGACATAAATGGCTGTGAACTACCTGGTAATATTTTCCCATTAATTCCGTTCAAGCCTGAAGTATATGAAGGCGATCATGGTGCTTTTAGCACATCTACTTTACCATTAGAAACGTGCTTTGCATCAACAATTCTGAAGGCTCAAGGGAAGACTTTGTCCAAAGTAATTGTAAAAGTAGAAAAACATTATGACCATGCTCCATTCTACGTGGCAATGAGTAGAGTGAGGAGACTTTGTGATTTAATGATCGTTGGGTCGATGTATAACCCTGGAATGTTTCCCAAAAAAAATAAATTACTTGAATATAAACAAATTGAAATGGAGAGGTTAGTGGAATTAGCTCGAAAATCCAATATAGTAAATTGAAGCTTAAACGTTTACAAACAAAAAAGTACTTATGATACATCAAGATCAATAAATTGACTCAGTTATCAGATACGATGGGAGACTATAGGACGTTGAGAACGGATAAAAATAATCTAAGAACAGCTTTAGATTATGGGAGAAAAAAATCTGGGAATATTATTATACGACGTTCCACTATATGTTGCTTTGAAAAAATGTATAGCAATCAAATCATTGACCATATTAGTCATGAAATATATGAAGCACACATGGAAATGGATCCAGATCAAGAATCATTTAACGATTTGCTTATGGCAATTCGTCGGTACATCCAGAATTACAAAGCACAGCAGTTATTATACGGCTTTGGAACCAGACAACGTGCAAGTGGGATTTGCAACTATCTAAATACAGCTTTATTTTCATCATTGTATACAGTCAAAACTCTCCTACTTGGATTTGTTGTCCCATTTGATGCAGAGAGGCACGAGCTGTTGAAGAAGTGGATATCTGAGTTAATGGAAATAATACGACTTATGCAAAACATGAACTCTGCCCTGTCAGTGTTTCTTAAACTTGATCCAATTAAATTTCTGATGATTGTCAACACAAGTGCATCTAGACGGGAATTGAGAAGTGAAACATACAAAGAACTTGGGATTTCGAGAAACTATGAAATGGAGTATCATAGAGAAGTTGCAAGATCAAAAAATATAGAACAAGAGTGCATTATATTTCGAAAGTTATTGTTCAGACAACAGTAATAATTTGTAATCTTCATATATGGAAGTGGAAATTAAGATAAACAATTAATAAAATAGATACTATACATTTTTATTCGTAATACACCACTAAATATAACTTTATTTATCTCTTTTTTTCTGCACTGCATATATTATCGTGGTTTTGGTTTCTGTAGAATAAATTTAGATTCGCTAATAGATTAAAAAAATCGTATAAGCGACCATTTAAGAACTTTTGTTTCATTTATTAAACAACTCTATGATCTGACATATCGTCTGATGAAGTAGAGAAGTTTGATGATGTTGAACACATCTGATCAGCGTCAGTGTCAGATTCTTCGGATCCAGCGTCTACATATATATTTGGAGGGTCATCACGTCCTTCCTTGATGTATGGTTCTTTTATCTGAGTCCATATAATATGCTGCATAGAATGCCGATCTTCTGATGTCAATGAATCTCCGTGAACATTGTCTAGGAAACGTAAGGCACGCCTGATTATATCCGTCAAATCTTCAGGACCCTCTTCGGGTGTCATTGCAATCATCAGATAGTGTTGTGGGTATTCTGTTATCATCCTTACTATGTCATCGTCTAGACATGAAAATACTAACATTGCTTCCTTCAAAAACGTCAAGACTTCCATGTTAGTTTTTACTGGATGAACCATTGAACAGTTGTTCACCAAATCACTCCACACAATTTCTAATGCTAATATAGTAGTCACATATGTCAAAAAGTGCATTTCCATCGTACCCGATTTGGTAAAAACTGTACTGTGATTACAATAATGCATGTAATCTCTTCCGTCATCACAAATTCCCGATAATTTATAAGAAGCGATTCCCATTACAGTTTTCCATTTATCTTGAGTTGTAAGTTTTAATTCAGGTAACTTTTGTAGCGACTCGACCAAATTTTCAAGATCTTCGATAGTTTTCTTTACGTGCACTCTACACTTACACTTGTATATATTCAAGTAATTT
>JAITYZ010004298.1:0-10664 GCA_027744595.1 Paronellides praefectus | reverse complement strand
CGTCCAAAATTTACTAAAAAAATAACTTAGATCAAAACCTGGAACCTTTATCATTTCCAGCCCTAGGGTAGTCCCTGATGGAAGTCAGATATAGCCTGCGGGTGTGAGTTCTTTTAACGGACAATAACGGGTAGATATATTACAGCATTAATAGAATTAGCAACCAAAAAAGCACGCTCTTGATAGTGCGAAATGTCACTTGAGGTTTACATACCTACATAAATAGGTACCTTGGTATGTTTGGTTCAAATCCGTCCAAAGTATGCGGAGAGTGTGAACGGACGGCTGGAGATACTGATAAATGACTGATACACAATATTTAATATATCCAGTGAGCCCCGCGAACACAAGCCCGCTTCTAAGCATAATACCAGACATTTTACTGACGCCTGTAAACCATAAAATAAAGTTTCTAAGTATCTATCTATCTATAAAGGACGGACTCATCAGCGTTTTTATACTTATATACTTGATTTGTAATTTAGCGGTTCTTCGACAAAATCTACGTCAAACGTCAAACCCAGCTACTCACAAGAATGGTACAAAATGGTAAAGCCCAAAACAACCAACATTTTTCTATTTTTTTTTTTGAATATGGATGGATAAAATTGGCAATTAAATTAAAAAGCGTTATTTTTCTCCGCAGTGGGAAGCAATCCAATTCATTGTTTACTGTTCGCGTCAACATCTTCAAAATTATGGAAATCTGTATGTTTACTTATTGTTAAAAAATTTCAAAGACAATTTCCTCTACTACTACTCTCGAGGAAATATCAGCAATACTTGTACTGTGATACTGGTGATATGATTACTACGCCTTTTCTGTGCACACAAGACTCCCTATTAAGGCTGAACAAAGGACCATTTAATCCTTTTAACTTCTTTAAAATTTGTAATCAAAATAATGTTCAAATTTCAATGTTTAAGTTGTACTATTGCCGTAAGGAATTCTTGCACCTGAAGAAGATCCGATGACTCCTTACAAAGATATAGCGCAAACAGACCAACCAACGACAGATTTAAAGAGCATATAGATAAATGCCTGTTGTAAACGGTCCTTAGTAATTCCTTCAACATCACACGACAACTAACTCTTGAACATATTTTAGGAAGGTAGCGAGCTTGAAAAAAGCTCGTTTTCCGAGCTTGAACTTTTCTTAAGTTTTGTTTAAAAACGCTCGCACCACGAGAGTAGATCGAGCAATGCCTAATGACTTTTGTCTCAATACCTGTCGATTTTTGTCTGTTTTTCTGCGTCAATTGAATTGCCCTTATTATAAAACAGCGATTGCAGTTTTGCCAATAGTATTTTAACAAATCATCTTAAACATTTTAATGGTCATAATTAACTTTTCTTACGTCGTTAACTAGGTCGATCACGTACGAACGTATGCCTAATATATAGTGGATTCAGCTTTTACATGAAATCCTATCTGTACTTTTCCACTTGAATGTCACATAAAACATTTTAACAAAGAAACATTTTAAAACGAAAAGTTGGTGCTAAATGTATTATTGTGATTTTCCCGGATTTTGTCAAATTGGTTTTGATGCGAGCCGTCCCCAAATAAGCTCGCCGAGCTCGAGATGCTCGACTCGACTCGATACGAGCAGCTCGTTTTTTTCAAGTACTCGTTACATCACTAATATTTTCCTTTCCACCCTCATACTACTTCCACTACTGCTGGTACGCATTGCATTTACTTTTGCATTGCATTTTTGCTTCTGGAATCATGAAAAACTTTTAGCATCCTCATCACATCACTTTAATCCATACAAGTTTGTGGTATGCATGGTGGTGGCTTGTGGACTTTGCTGATGTACTCACGCAAAATCTAACCAAATAATATCCATTTTCCATCCACTACACTTTCTCTTGCTATTGTAAACTTTCACTTTTTCGGCATCTCTCTTTTGTAATCCAAAAAAAATGTGTTTGTTTTTACTGCTGCTCTCTTTCTCTCTCCTTGTGTCCTGTCATCATCACTCAATACTCTCATTATGTAGAACACTTCTTTCCCCTCCTATCCTTCTCTTCACCTCCCCTCTCATATATCTAATGTATCAAGGTGTTTCACATGTGACTAGCACTGTTCAATTACAATACACAAGTTACACTACCATCACCGCATCTGCTGAATCCAGAGTCCACATCGACACATTATCATACCGACCTTCGCATTCACAAAATATAGCATGATATTATTAAAAAATACTGTATAATCTTCTTTTCTTGTTATAACAAGTAAATTTCGCAACGTCTAAAAGAAACGACATAAGGAAAGGCAAAAAAACATTCATACCATCATCAACAGCAGAGGAGGAGCAATACATATTTTTAACTTAAAATATTTGTTCTTTACTGCTTTCTTCCCAAATAAATCAACAGATTGTCAAAGTGTTTTTGTTACCTGAACTGCATAATAATAACCCAGAATATTATGCAGCAGCAGCATGAATGCCTCCTTGCAACAGAGACTTGCAGAATCTTCAAATAAAAGTCAACAACAACAGCAGCATCACAAAATAATTTTTTATCAATCAGACAGGCATATTCCAATTAACGTTTAAAAGCTATATTAAAATACTTTTCCACCATTAAATCAATCATATCAGAAGATTTATTATTACACGAAGGAAATTACAACAGACAGACTAAATGTGAAGTCAAGCTACAAGGCAGTAAAACATTATCATTTTATTTTTATTTTTGTCCTTTCCTCCCTGTAGTGCACCTTAGGAATTTACTTCCACTACCTACATTTTTCTCACATTATTTTTGCCCTTTAAAATATCTGATTTTTCAATAAATCACTTTAATCAAGTGTGGGGATTAAAACGATTCGACCAGAATATTTTCTTTTAAACAATCAAAATGTCTTATCTTTCATCTGGTGACCATCATCACCATCACCCTTTGGGTGGCAGTGGAGGTGTGATCGACTTTGTGGGAGGGACCATGCTCGGGGGGGCTGGGTTGGTACCGACGACGGACGACATGCTGGAAATTGAGCAAACCGCAGCCACTGCAGATATTAGTATGTTTCCCAGTTACATGACATCCTCAAACACTACAAATCATCATGGTAAGAAGAAAAATGCAAAATTGTATTTGAAGTCAGCTTTAGAAACTGACTTCACCTATATGTATGTACGCATGTTTTGCAGTAATATTAAGAGTTTCTTTCGGATGAAAGAAATTAACCGCAGAAAAAATGCTTTAACGCTTATGCAAGTTCACAGCGCAATTATCGTAGTTTAGTTGCATACGATTTGACACTACTAGACAGACTAGATTCCCGTAAAGCCAGCAGCACACTAAAACACAGACACGTAATCTCACCCACTCACTTTTTTCTTACACATAAAAAAACTATATATCTTATTTCAAAACCAAAAAAGTAAGGTGCTTGTTATAAACTCTTGTTTTTCCGCGGCTTGTTCGTAAACCGCAGTGACAAATGCACAAGAGCACAGCCTACAGTACGGCACCTCCACCACTGCACCTGCAGCTGCAGAGTTGCACAATGGATTTATTAGCATGGATATAGGGATGATGAGTGAGCAATACAACCTTCATAACGAGCTTCCGCTTCTGAGCTATCAAGGAAACCACTCAATGGACCACCAATTACCATTATCATCATCCTACTACTATAATAATAACCAGCACCCTCACAACAACCACCCTAACACCAACAGCCACCATCAATTTTTAGCAGCAAAGAACAGTTTTAACAATAGTCCGCATCAACACCATCCGCGGCTTCGTCACAGAAGTGAAAACCTTGCTCACAATCCGTCAACATCTACACCGGCTTCACTACAGAGCGCTCGTGGTGTCAGGGATGACATTTGGTTATCAACAGATGCAGTGTCAGAGTTCCAACAAAGACAAAGAGGGGATAATAACTTTGGTTGGGTAAATGAATACGGTAATAATTATTCAAGCATTACAGCACCACCATCACCTCACCCGCAAGGCTCAGGTTCGTCCACACAACGTCAATTATCCGCTTTGAAACAACAACACCAATATTGCACACCAGCACAACAACACGACTATCATGCTGCTACTGCTGCAAATTACGCTGCTGACATGAATTATGAATCTAATTTGAGGTACAACACTCATAATTTTTCTCCAGCACTTAATTTAAATGCTCATTATTCATCAGGGGGAGAAGGCCCGCCCGGATTGGACCTTCCACCATCTGGAATATTTGGAGCAGGTGGTCCACCGGGAGTTGCAACGGGATTTTTTGGGGGAGTAGGTCGCCCAGGCATGGGACCTGGAGGGGGCGGAATGGGGATGATGGGAGGTGGGGAAGATGAGGTGCGTCAACAATCTGCAAGTAGCGAGAGCCAAGCGTATTACGGGAATGAGACAATGGTAAAGGAGTTGAGGCCAGAGTTTACAAGATGGTTCTACAGGTACGAGCAGGACCGTAAGTGGAGACCATTCACGGGATATGACTCTATTCGGATTGAGAGCAAGTACAGAGAAGTGTTCAGGGATCAGATTGGGTCGTACTCGCACAGTTCTTATTATCCGTTGGCGTCATCCAACGACGAGTCCACCGATTTTAGCAAGTTTCTCCATCAGCCACAAACGAACAATAATTTGGGGGGCAATCCGAACCAACCAACTGGTGGCGGCGCTAGGTTTTCTGATATGATGCAGCAAAAGTGGTGGCCTGGCAAAGGGCCTGACACCACGGTTGACACTGAGTTCAACAACGGAGGGTCGGGATTTCCTTCTCAGGTGAGGAATCACAGTATGGGGAACACATTACTTGGGCGAATGGGAACTAACGGGACGATGGGAGGAGTAAGGTCTGATCGTGCCCTTTACAAAGCAAATTCCGCATCTGCCTTACTGGACGCAGGCCCTGATGGTTTCCACTCCTCAATAAACCCTATTCATCATCCAGACATTAACAACATCGTTGTAGTGCGGGAAGGGTTGTACGAGGTTGACCTGGGGTCCTGGACTTGCTTCTCCACTTATTGGCCTGGTGACACCTGCCTTATCACTCGTGGTACTTGGTTCTACGACGGGACCTGGGATCCACTTCCCGTGGAACAAGCAGAAAAGTTGGAAGAGGCCCACATGCTAAAATTTTGTGGTGCTGCTTTGATTAATCACCAACAGCATGTTTCCGGACAATCTGGGAGTCACCCAGAACTAGACCCTCACAATAAAACGGGCAATAGTGCAAACGCACCAGCAATTCATCGCATAACATTCAATGAATTTCACGTCGACTGGAAAAGCCCTGCTGACATATTCTGGTATAGTCAGGCCACTTCCCATAAACTGATGAGATCTTTTGGGCAAAAACTCGGATTGTCGGATTGGAGTCACCGAATATGTCGGGGTTACTACAAACCCGCCTTGATTCAAGATAGACCATCGGAGATTAGCCATATAGTTTTTGTGATTCATGGGATTGGGCAGAAAATGGACACGGGGAGGATAGTACGCAATTGCTCAGCGTGAGAAATTTATTAAAAATACAGCAGCTATTATTCTCAAAATAATGTAACTAAAGTTTGTATTACACGCTAAAACTCTAAAAAAAATAATAGATTCCGAGACTGTGTTCAATCCATGAAGGACAAATATTTTCCCCAACTTAATAACGCGTATTCTATTATTGTTATTAACCGTAATATTATTTGAAAGTCTTATTTAACTTTGTGATGAACTAATTTTAAAATGAATCGGTTCAATCTGATTTTGGTTTAAAGATTCAGAATGCTTTAATCGAGGAGCTTAACAGGATCTACGCAAATTTTGTGAAGCGTAACCCGAATTTTGTGATGAACGGAGGCAAGGTTTCCGTGATGGCACATTCCTTGGGCGCTGTGATCACTTACGATATTCTCACGGGTTATCTGTGCGGCTCAGTGGAGGATGAGATTGCCTTAATGCAGCAGCAGCAGCTTCATATTCCCCGTCGCGTGATTCCGCATCAACAGGGACTTTTATTCACTTTGGAACATTTCTTTTGCCTGGGCTCTCCCCTTTCTGTATTTTTGGCATTGAGATGGCGTGAGCCCCATGACCCCGCGCTAAGGTCACAGATTTTACCGCAGCATTTATGCAGACGTATTTACAACGTCTTTTACTCTTCTGATCCCGTGGCCTACAGGTAATGAACACAATTTATATACAGAAACTACTAAACATTTTATTTATACCAAATATACCTATTTTTATTACATATATGTAGCTGCGAAGTAGCTTTTGGTATTGGCTTGCTCATGGTTATCAGTCCGTTTCTTTGTCTGTCTAAAAGAGCATGATGATATCTTCAGAACGGTGAATTCAATTCTCTTCATATTTGGCACACAGCTACCTTAGGTCATAAGTTATGACTCATAACCCACATAGCACAGGAGATTTTCTGATAACAGTAGCACGGAAGCATGGTATCGCAATGATTCCATTTTCGAGCCGTAAACCTGTCAGAAATTCATCATAATATGTCATTTTGTCGCGCGAGAAATCTACGCATTTCAGCATCATGATACGATAATGTTACATGAAACTGTTGCGTATCATTTAGGTTCCGAAATGTTATCATAAGACCGAATCACGTGAATTTTTATGCCCAAAATCAATTCATTCAAGAAACTGATGTCAAAATATTTTCAATTCAACAGGGTAAATTCATTCGATTAAACACAACACGCACTCGCACCGTTTTGCAAATTTTCACTTTCACCAAATTTGGTGCACAATTTCCTTTTACCTTATGTACTTCAAAATGTGCAAAAAAAATTCTACAGCATTATATCGACAACTCCAGACAAATTTTCATTCCAAGAAATAACTTCGTTAAACTTATCTGACCCTTTGCAATTTGATAAAAGATAATTCCAAATTTATGCTACTAGAAACCATTATTGACACCCAGTTCAAACTCCCATACTTTACATGCTCTGAATGATGTGAGCTTGAAGTCATGGAAAAAATTAACGGAATATGAAGGAGCATTCATTCTTGTAATATTTCCACCGATGTCACCTTCATTTAACCAAAGTCAGGAGAAAAAACCAGCAGCACCATCGTATCATAAATTTGGAATTATTTTTTATCAAAATGCAAAGGGTAACCTGAACCTAATTATTTGTTTATTTGTTAGGAAATATTTAATTTCTTGATTAACATCAGCGGTTCTTTACTCAGCAACCAAGAATTTATTGCTAAGTGAAAATGTTATATGTATAATATGTATATCTATTATGTATACGTTTTTTTAAACATTTGCAGATTGGAGCCCCTGCTAAACCGTCATTACGTTAAAATTGCTCCAGTGTCCATTCACTCTTACAACGCTCCAGTAAAACCGCGCTATTGTGACATGCCTCGTGAAAGAATCACGATTGTCTCTTCAAAGACTGCTTCTGACAATACAAATAATACAACTAATGCAACTGCTACTTCAACACTACCTGTTCCCTTCCCTGATATTTCAATGACTTCAACTGCAACTCAGAAAACTACTCCAACAAATAAACCTATCTTTCCTTCAGTACTTCCTTCGCCGAATAAAGGTATATCTAGCCCAAGAATTCAAATTCGCAAAACTCATACCGTGTCATTGAATTGTCGTTATTCTGTTGTTGTGTAGAAACAAACAATTGGGGCGGATGGTTCGGTTCCAACATCATGAAAATGTGGAAAGGTGCTCCGAATCCAGTTTCAGGCGTTTCTCTTCCCAATCCCGTTTCTGGTATGTCTCTTTCCAATCCAATGGGAGGACTCTCTATTCCGAACCCAGTAGGAGGGTTGTCAATGCCCAACCCAGTAGGAGGTTTGTCAATGCCCAATTCATTGGGGGGCCTATCAATCCCCAATCCAATTGCGAGTATGGCAGGAGCTCTAGATCCAACTGTACTTACAAGTGGATCCTCCATTCTTCATCATTCCACACATGAAGGGGACCTTACCAATCCTGGAGGGATCGGTCATCCTTCAGTAGACGAGGCCAACTTCCTCGCACAAAGCAACAAAGAGAATTACTCCACTGTAGTGGACGAGAAGCTATTGAACGTTCCAAATGGTAAGATTGCCTCCAAGCATTTAATTTGTGTGGTTTTAAATTTCATGCAATATGAATATTTTAATTTCACTCTTTTCACCACAACAGATTTGGATTGCCGGTTAGATTTTATGTTACGCGAGAGCCAATTCTCTGGAAGTAGCTACATCGCAGCTCTCACCTCGCACACATCCTACTGGAGTTCTCCAGACGCTGCATACTTTGTGATGACTCACCTTTACGATGAACTGATTGAGCAGACAAGTAGCTACAGTGGAGAAAGATAAGCACTAAAAACCGCTTAGCAAAACATTTACCCTATGTCCCCATTACACAACAGGTAAATACCCATATTATGCATACCTATAATAGGTAATAATAATCTTAGTAAAGTATATAATAATCCCATTTAGGGTGCACTTATGAAACCAAAAAAAAATATGTAAAACATTCTTACAAACTTGATATACAAACAATAACAAACACATACATTCAACATTTTGACAAATTTGACTTTACATACAATGTCAAGCCAACTTTGCTTAGCGAAGTCGTGCTTTTAGGGCGACATTGATAGGTTGATTATAACTAAAAGTACTTATTATCATATTTACTATATAACTACTTACGTACTACTACTAAACTGTATTGAATATATATATATATATTGGTAGTATTGTTATATATTATTATGCTGTGTTTTTTGTATTTACATGCTTCAAATATATGTACCTATAAAAATATAGATGATCATTAAGATAATCGGACGATGATTTTGAGAATTTAAATAATGATTATTATCATAGAAGATACTACTACTAACGCGTTAAATCATTAAAACAATTTCATTCTGAAAAGAAAGAAAGGATTACAGAATTTACTATTAATATATTTATGTCATGTGTAATGAAATTATAAAACGTTAATGAAGATTATCGCGCACTCTTCCTTCGTCGTCTGTCGTATTGAAAATCTTCGTCACGAATAAATAAAAATAAAAATGATATGATTAACAATGAAACATATATAGCACATTTCATAAGCTCTATTTCATTGATTTTACTATATATGATTATGTATAATATGCATTTATTCATCTTCATTTCTTTTTCTCTACAATAATTAACCTTGGTTTTCAATCATACACGTTTAAGTTTAGATTTCACATAGGTATATATCTATAAGGATATCGGTATGTGGCCTTACAATTATTTAAATCTACACGAAGACGGATATACTCATCTACAACAAAATTTACGTTTTACAAACATACATACCTACACATAGACTGTTTACATGATTATTTCACTTTTAAAAATTATTATCAATTCAGTAATCGGTTTGTGGTGACTCCACAGTACACATCTAGCCTTTTTAAAACAAACAATTATCGATAATTGGCTAGAAAGTTTCGAAATTCTTAGGTCCAAATTTTCACAAAACACACATCATTCAATCCGCGAAAAACAGTCATTTGACAAACAAGCATCATGTGTATTTTGATTTTCTTTTCACCTTGTCGAAAACAGTCGATTAATATATGTAGATTGATTTACATCAAATAGTAGCAAATATTCTCTATTTTGTAAGATAATTATATATGTTGACAATTATTATTGTTAAGTTACAATATATCTAGCACTTTGTTGACAGATTTTTTGTTTCATAGTAATAAATGAACTTTCTATTTTTCGCATGTAACAATGATAAACTTTTGTAGGTATAATAATTTAGTAAATTTAAATTACACCTTAATTTTTAGTAGTAGGCAGATAAAAACTTTTACATTAGATTATCTCATAAGTTTTTGTCGAAAGCAAGGTTTCAACAGAGTGCTTTACAGAGGTCCCAGAATCTATCGAAACCACATCAGATACCTGGAGAGCATAAAAAAGTGAAAAATGTATATATTGTAATTTGCAATAAAAATCCATTGAGAGAGCAAAGCTATAAACATATAATATATTATTCCATTGAGCGGATTGGAAATTCCAATTTGGAATTGACTTTAAACTTACAGCTAGCCGTGCGAAGGACTGATTAGTATGGAAGGACACTTGAACAGGAAAAAACTGTGAGGAAGTGCCACTCGACACTGAAAACTCCATAGCTCCTGTCTTGTTGGAAGAATCAATTACGGGAAGTTGCCATAGCATACAATGCTTCCTTGATTCATATATATAGTCACCCTCGCACTCGCCCACAACTGGACCACCCCCTCCACCTCTGCTCGTAAAAGGCGAAACATGTATGTAAACAAAAAAACTTTATTAATAAGGCAAAATTGGTACAGACTACTTCTTAAAACTTACGGCACTGGAATGGTAATAACAACGTCTTGAAGTTCAAAGTCGTCAATTAACAGTTCGTACTCAATGTTTACGTCACACCCACCGCTTCCATTTTCTGAGGGCCAGCAATTGACTAAAAAGTTGTGAATGAAAAAATTTAGACCTTTGTTTCATGAGGACTATAACGTTGGTTTCAATTATTCTATAGATAGACTTTTCATATTTACTAACTTGTCAAAGGTATTTGTGTTTCGTCGGTGGTCTGGTAGCGCCATTTCAAAATTGGAACATCCGTGTTTACGGGGAATGGCTTTTGTGG
>JAITYZ010004297.1:0-16608 GCA_027744595.1 Paronellides praefectus | reverse complement strand
GCTACAAGCTATTTACTTATTGAATACGTGTTCACGTTCTTGCTCCTAGACAGATAGAACCAGGAACATTTTTCTTACTTACCGCAGAATAGTTGCGAATCGTTGCAAAACAATAATAATATATTTTGCACTGACTGGGCAATCCCTTGCCAAGTACCCTCGGATAAAAAGTTTTGCTTCTTGTTTTTCTGTAGAGAATATTCAAAAGCAAAGTTTTCCAAATAACTAACGAAAGGGATGATGAATTGAATCTATTTTCTATGCAAAAAGTTAAATGTATGATAGATGGATAATGCCTACAAATGCACAAGATGAGAGGGTTGATGCTGTACAGAAATCAGCAGAAGAGAGGATTGCGTCTTTCTTTGTTTCCGTAGCTTTAAACAAGCCAATTGTACTTGTTTTGCCCTCTCGTGGCAGTCTAGTATACTTGTACGGTGCATACAAGTGAGTGATGGAACAAGTTGTATATTGTCCTGGTAGATGGCAAGGTAACAAGCTGCGTGTTCTTTGCAACTTGAACAATGATTTAATTTGCATGTCTTTTTTTGTATGCGGATAATGTCGTGTTGTGTGCAGTATTTATTTGGTGACTTGCGTGTATGTCATTGAAAACTTTCGCAGATAAATGTTTATTTAAAAAAGAAAGAAATATTTCCGGTTATTTGATTTAATAAGAATTCATCAATTATTCACTTTGTAGCGTTTTTGTCGAAAATATCTTGAGCTAGTTGAAATTCAAGTGATATGCCAGAAAATTACATTGTTGGCTTTTAATGGAGCCATAAAAATGCAAGCTTGGTCTTTTAAAACGACATCATCATCATATCCTCGTCGTCATTCAGCCCACTGCTAATATCATTCTACCATATAGACAACATGCCTAACAAGTTAATTATCATTATCATACAAACAAAAAAAGGGTTAAGTGCACGTACCTATCTAGTTCAATTTGCACAAAGGAAAAAAAAACACTGAAGACACTTGGATGATTCTTTACTACTTATTTAGTTGACTCGGTCAACTCAATCAAATATTTATTTTTTAGTATTTTTAAATGAACATATAGGTAACGCTAAATTGTGGATATGTAGTATACTTATGAATAGACCTAATTTAGTGCACTTTGAATATATCTAATCTAAACCCAATCAATGGTTTCTAATGACTTACAGGACACGCCACTATTCCGCATGTTAATCATTGTATAATATTTTACCTAGTTGAATATTATCCAATCCAAATTGAGCTCATATTCAAGGATTCCATTTTGTAAGCGTCGAATAAAAAGTTCAAAACTAGTTTTTTGTTCGTTTTACCTTGATCTTCACCAAACTCGGTAATTTCCTGGAAAATTGATGGTATTGGATATATTTTAGTTTGGCTTGTATTTATTTCACCATTGCATTACATCATACAATCCTATCGATATTTTCACAGGCACACATAATAATGATGTGAGTGACGAACTAAAAGCTACATTGCCGATGTTTTGTTGCTGAGCTCTTGCTGCAGGTGATGGATGGATGCTTTGAATTCGTGCAAATAATTGTTTGCTTGCAGACGCGGCTGCGTCTTTAAATAATGTGTATTGCAAAGCTTACGTACAAGCAAATGAATGTTTAATGTATGCAAGTACATCTGTCAGACAGACAAAAATATCTGGGCTAAAATAAAATAGTAAAGGGGCACCCGGCCAAAGAGAGATAAAAAGTGAGAGAGAGGCCGCAGAGTATTATAGTATCTCTTTGTTTTAAAAAGCATTTTTGCATTGTCTGAGTTCTCTGAAAAAAAAACTTGTTGTTGCTACACTTCTGCTGCTGCTGCTGTTATCCTCCTCACTTTCAAATGGTTCATCATCACTCATTTGTTTCTTCGAAACCATCAAATAATTTCAACAAATGATAATCACCGGGTCTCTTTTTTCTTTCTTGATCATATTGAAGAAATCGAGTATTGTTTCTTTCTTTTGAAGAAAAATAAGCTGAACCTTCAAGTTCATTATTCATGCAACAGCAAATCTATACAAGAATATAATCATAAAAACCCTCCCAGTAGTGGAGTAAGAATAATAATAATGATAGACCTTTTGGTGAAGACTAGATTCCTTTCGCCCTACACGCTCCTTGTATCCACGCTCATATTACCATCATCATCAAACATCATTTTGTTTCATTCTACTCTCTTTCAATTTACAAAGCCCAAAAACGAAGAGAGAAAAGAGATTGATTGAAAAAAAAATACGAACAATGGCAAATATAAATACACTATTTGAGTGTAATATGTGGTGATGATGGCGATTCAAAGAGGCGGTCAATAAAAACTCGACCACCTTTATCAGAAACAGCAGCAACATCTCAGCGTATGTTCTTTTTTTTCTTGTTGTTTTTTTACTATGATTATTTTTAAGTGGTTGCTGCCAACCATCAGCTAACAGTATTATATCTTGCAGGGAAAATATAGACAAGGATAATGTTTTGGTTTGTAAGTAGTTTGCCCTCAAATTATGTTTATCATTATCATTTGAGAACCGAAACAATTTTTTTTAGCTAGAGAAGCAGATCAGAACAGAGGGCGGGCGGGCGGACAAAATAAAATGGCCGCAGCAGCAAAGAAGATGCTACTACCATTTTATACAGTCAGGGGCTATGACTTGGGTGGGGTCCTACATGATATTTTCTTGTTGGGGTTGTTATGTTTTATCGTCACAACAACCAGGTCAAACAGCAGCGAAAAAGCTGTATGTGGGAGTATCATTTTCAAACCTTTTCTCTTTGGAAACCATAATAAATAAAATAATCCGTGATAAGTGTCAATGAGCTCAAGATACAATACACTTTAAAAAAAATTAATCTTGAAAGTGTATAAATTATACTGGTATTGGTATGCTTTTAGCGAAAAGTCTAAAACATGTATTTTTTTTCTCTTGTGTAAAAATGCTTGCATGTTCTATAATTGTAAATCAGTTGATTTTTTTCTTTCTTTTTGACTTCCTGCTGCTCCTGATGGTGTTGATTTGATGTATTTTGAAAGATGTAGAAAAGAGAGACCCCACGCACATGTTAAAAAAAAGTACACGCACATCATCATATAACACAGATTCACTCCAGAAAAATTCATTTCGATTCTTGAATGACTACATACTACAGTAATGGAAAGCACGTGTGTGTTTGTATGTGTTTGCCTTTCTTGTTGTTTGTTTATTACAACAGCTTCCTCAAAAAAAACATTTGTGTGGATAACAAAAGCAAATGGAATGAGAATGTGAATGGAAGCTCAGAGTGTAAATTCAAGACAGGTTTAAAGTATTGGATTTAATTTTGTTTGGAATTTATTTTTTCTCCTTGGAATCAAATCAAGTATTCATCTCTAAAAAAATGCATATAAAAACAAACATGCGTGGATTATGTGTGGGTATGGGAAAAATATATATATACACATTATTGCATTCCTTCTTCGTCGGTTTAAATGAAAGTTTCTAATCGTGTAACTAATTATTATATAAGGAAGCTTTTAAAACTTTTGCTGTTGCGTGAATCACACTTTATTAGTTACGCATTTGTATTTACATTGCAGATAAGGATTCTAAGATAGAAAAAGATAAAGGTAAAAGATTGCTTGGTTAGTTAGCACCCTGTTTGTATAAATGTTATACAATAATAATCCTCCGTTTAAATTACTTCTTAAATCCTCATTCACTTTTTATTGTTGTTTGTTATGACTAGTCTTTTAAACGGAATATGATAGTGGTGGTGTGGATATAAAAATATAAGTGCGCACAGATATGCATACACGAGGTAGTGTAGGCGTAACAATTTCTGGGGCTGTTGTATAATAATTGCTTTTTCAAGAAATAGTACCCATCTGCAATAATAATCATAACCACGACAATAGCAATAACAAGTTTATTTTATTTTTTTAATTACCACGTTTCACCAGTCGCTAAACAAAACTGCGTGTGAATCCAAATGGAATGAATGGGTGGGTGAATATTAGGTCACTAATTGTTATGAGTACATTATTGCAATAAGGCAATAGCAGTTGGAAGAAGCTCGTACATTTTTTATTGATTTTTTTAACCTGTTTCTTCTTGAATCAAATCAGATGTCTTATACCACCTCCCTCCACAATGATATTAACTACCTGTAATACAACTACTACACGCTTTATGCCGGCGTATTATATTTATTGTCAAGTCATCAATTTTGATTATTATTAACAGACTTGTGTAGGTATTATATATCGTGTGTTATGTATTTTTATTGCAAATTTTGTAACTTGAAGTCATTCACTTTTGAAAATTTCCACATGGTGTGAATTCAATCAAGCCTTTGTTTCGTTGTTCTCGGTGCGACGAGAGACGTCTGCTGGGCAATGAATAGAGAGAGAGAATGTTGTTAATTTCATTATAAAAAAATATGTCGTATTTACTAGTAGCCTGCCTGTCTTTCTAATCGTGAGAGAAACAAACAACAAAGCTCACAATGAAATGCACCATGTATTTATTATTATTATTCCTATGCATTCAAAGTGCAAAATTGTGAATCAAATTTTAAAGCGTTATCGTTATGAGTATTATATCGCTATATATACAATATTGTGCACCATACTTACAGCTTTTTTTTAGCTAAATGTATGGATGTATGTATTTTTATGCGAAACAATTTTGCAATCGCAATAAGATTTTTTTATTGTGGTTTTTATTTGTCATGTTTTAAAGTTTTATAGGAAAAGGACGCAACGGATTTCACAAGCTTTTAAAAGTGGACTAGGATTTCTATTGTTGTTTATAAAACAATTTGCATATTTATTAATATATTTTTTGGTCGGTCAGTCAGCCAGTAGAACAAAATGATGACGTTGATGGTAGTAGTGGATTTGTTTTTCTGCTGCTTGTTTTATCTTTTGTCCTATGTGGCCTTGTTGTGACGACGCGGATATTTTTAGTGCAAAAATATGACATGGTTGTCATGAAAATTTGCTTTTTTAATTAAAAATCGATATAAGGTTAGAAAATGGTAATTTTAATCAGAATAAAAAAAAATTATTGCTTATTGTGATATTTTCCTTTGAATGGAAGTTATTAATTGTGCATTACAGATATTGCATGGTTGGTACATAAATATTATTATGTAGTATGTAATGTAGGTAGATAATATTGGGATGGCGATTTCATATAGACAACCTGCTCTCTTCTTATCAATTGACGCACACATCAAGAAAGCCCCAGCGTGAAGTCAAGTCAAGTGACGTTTATTCGTGGTTGATTTAAGCGGAAGTGCTTAGCACTTACTTACTTATTATTACTATTATTATTATACGCTTATAAAACACTAATTTCATTATGCACAAAAATTATATTTTACACGCATATCATATTTTGATTACGTGTGGCTTCACCCTCATTTGGTTCTTCTAACTAATATTGCATTGCATCATCATCTTGATCACCATCATCCATGCAATCAAACATGCAAATTGAGCTAAAAATCATCTTAATAACAATATGCAATTTTGAGAAGAAAAAAGCGTAATGTAATAAATATAAATGTATTTGTATACATTAAAATGTACTATATACCACGTCGTGCAATATTATGCATAATAATATGCAATGGGTAGATATGAGGATATGAATATATTTGCACATTTTTACCCCTACGTTCCATTGCATTTGTTCTGATGATGAGGATGATGTGCATTTGCACTCTCAGTTTGCGCCAGCAGCAGCAGCAGCAACACTGTAAAATAAAAAATTCTTCAGGTAATCATGTTCCCTGTATACAATCATATTTAACACAACACACCGCAGAAAATTACGTAATCACTCTATCCCACCACCACATCCTAACCTGCATCTCATCTCTCTCTGTAGTAATAAAAAAAATCATAATTTTAATATTAGGTAGTATGTTGGTAGAGCTCTTGTTACATTTGAACCATTGATGCGCACAAAAATCACTTTATAAAAATCCAATTGTTACATATTACCAACCAATTTATATAATCTTTAATAATCGCTGCAACTTATCATAATATTTCATGCATGTGTTGTTGATAGTTTTGTTTTAGAATCTGCTCATTGAGCCTCTATTTTATCTGTCTATGTATCTCTATCATGTGAACAGTTATTTCTCGTCATCGTCACTGGCAACAAAATGCACAACGCGTAAAGTGTTAATCTTCCCTGCTGCAAAGCAAAAAGCATAGCTTATCAATCATCAATTGTTTTTGTAGTTGTACTAGTGGTACCGCTTCAAATCGTTTATTTGATTTGATTTGAAACAAGTTGTGTGATGCTACACATAACACAACATTCATTCACACACATATAAAATAATAACACATCAAAACGATTTAATCGGATTACACTAGAAAAAATGCGTATGGTAAAAAAAATAAAAACGCATTTCATTCTAAGCTTAAAAAATAAAACTTGTTCCTTCTTCTCCGTAACTTTGAGCTACGTTATTATCTTCATCATCATCATCATCACACTACTTACCTTACAAAAAAATAAATGCTCCACATCCCATTACATTTTTTTGTGATTCTTATTACCTCAGTAATAGCACACACACAAAAACAAGTAAAACATTCATTTAATGAATGTTTTTGTTTGTATGTATCTATGTAATTTAAATTATGGCAATTCTTTTAAGTGAGTACATTTAGAAGAAGTACAAAGTTATATCGTTTTATGCACATTGCATTGTGCAATTACGCGACATCGACAGAAAATTTCATTTAGCAACTCCTCAGCCACCACAAAACACATCTCTCTTACCATGTGGCTTTGGTTATACATTCAGAATTCAGATGCAGACAGATAACAACAGTAATGTGATATAATAATGCCCCAATGCCATTTATAGGTATACCTACCATTCTCTCCTCCACTTCTCTACCTACCAACTTGGATGATCATTTTCACTGTCACATCGACATCATGTCATGTCGCTTTTTTTTTCTTTTCTAGAATGTGTGTATGCACTCCCCCATAATCATCCACAGCCATCCATCTATGTATTATATGAGTGCATAATATACATAATCATCTCCTCGTTGTCATCTCCTACTTGCAACTAATAATACAACGATATCAGTCAAAGTCTTGCCATCAAATTACCCTGTACATAATTTACTTACTATTTTTACCACAGGTTTGTTAAGCGTTAAAAAAAGAAGACAAATCTCACTTGCGTACATATTTTACAGAGATAGGAGAATGCAGTTGCTTTTGCTTTGATTATTACTATTATATTATTATATATATAGTCAGTTACTTAAAGTTATTTTAGGTGCGTAGGATACTCATGCAAATTGATGACTGACTTGTGAGACCACAAACCTCATGTTTTTCATCTTTGAATGATGATTTGATGTTCAAGATGCTGCTGCTATATAAACACACTCTCGCTCACACTTGAATGTTGTGTGTGTTGTGTTCACGTTACACGTGTTGTATTTTGTTTTGCGGTGATGATGTTGTTGATGATGATATTGGAAGGTGGATGGATGGATATGCCTTGCTTTTGTGACATGAAAGTAAAGGATTGGATGGTTGTATGCTCTGTAATAGCCTTCATTTCATTTTCGCTTTAAAAATATATCACCAGTATCATCATCATCAACATCATCATAATAATCATCATCATCCTCATACAAATATGAATGAACTACAAATATTTAAGGTAAATGTTTAAGAAGAAAAAAATAAAAATAGAGAAGAGAGAAGGAAATTTGTAGAATAATTATGAAATTATGCTGAAATTTTGAGCATCTGCATCATCTGAAAGAAAAGGAAAATGTTTTCTTCTTCTTATGACTTGTGTTGATGGGATGCATGATGATGATGATAATGTGACGCTGCGTTGGGCACAAAAAATACGCATCTCACCATTACACTCACATACAAATAACAACAAGCAGTAACTCACGTTACGATGGGATGGGAAATGGGAAACTCTTTTTTCTTCTTCTAAATGTATGCATTTAGTTTGAAATGGAATGTTAAGTTTGAAAAAAAGAAGAGTATTGCTGGTCTGGTTTGTTGAATAAAAAAAGAAGGAAAAGCCTCGACTTGTAAGGAAGAAAACGTAAAGGAAAAAAGGGGACGTAGGATATAGGCATATATTAATAACTAGCGCATATTTTAAAGAGAGACAAAAAAAATTATCATGTGTGTTGTTTTAGAAGTTGGAATTGCTAAAATAGCATTATTTATCAATATGCATATTTATTTGATAGGGATGGCCACTAATAAAACCACCATGCATCAAGTCATAAAAAAATACTATATAATTTTTTTAGCTGAAAAAAATAAATTTAGCCCCTGAAGGGATGATTATTGTGTCATGTCCTCAAAATATCTACTTTTTTATATAAAAAAGAATTATTAAACGGTGTTGTTTTTTTTATTATTACCAATCCCTTGCGTAACATGCTATAAAAGCAAACGCTATGGCAAAATGTGAACGTCAAACGTGAGTCGCCAAGGGATTTTCCATTTTTTTCCTTCTTTTTTTTCTATCATGCAAGCAGATAAATCAACCAATAAGAAAAGATAGGTAAACAAAATGATAGGAAATCACTTTAAAATGACAGTTTGTGAATGGAAGATGAAAGGATCATGTTACTTTTAGTCTTGCTCCATACTTTTTGTGCACACGCACACACTCACACTACTGAAAAAAGTATACCTACATTATTTGTGTAATATACTTTTACAGTAAATTATTATTTTTATTTTTACAACAACTTTGGTTGTTGTTAACGTATAGAAAATGCAGCAGCACCATGTGTTGTTCAGATCAAGTCAAGACATTGAGCATATATGGAAACAAGGCATAGCACCAAAAAAAATATCCTCATCGTCCGTCCGTGTGTCACCATTTTTAAAAGGAGCTCACTTCCGAGTGAGTTGGGAGTTTTCAAATGGAATAAGCTTGCATCTGTTACGTCCATGTACGTTATACCTGTTTTCTTATATAGGTATGTAATAATAATACCTACCTAACCTATCTATCACCACCACTCGTGCCGCTTGCTATTCTCTTTTATATATACATATATATATTTTTTTGCTGTTCATCTTGAAATGTGTTTTCCTTACGTCGACGATATTATACAATCAACTTATACACATAGCTCCAGCCTACCAAAGTCTAGTACCCATTTTTGGGGATTCCAAGGATGATAAAATATTATTTGGCAGCGACGTGGAGTCTCTATATTGGGCAAGCCTTCAAGTATTTTTTTTGTATCAGAAGACCATTATTACAGCAGTTTTATTCACATTTTAATAAACAGAAAATATATTTTATAAAAATCAATATTAATAATAATGATATTCTCATATTATTATTCATCCTCATCATCACTGTGGAGCGATGGTAGCATTTTTATTATTTATTAGGATAAAGTATACTGTGCCGTGATCATCATAATATCCTAATGCGTATAATCCCTCAGAAGCGTAAAGTGGGATAATGTCACCATCTCTCCATCAGTTGCAGTTCATCGATTCAATAATAAATTTGAGCACGCACACCAACTACAAAAAAAATGCTGCATAGTGACACTCATATTTCCCCTTGCTTTTACTGCCGCAGCATACTGCATACATTATTTTATATATATCTTCTTTGTTATTACTGCAGACTTCCACTCCATTATTTATTAGAAAATAATATCCTATTTTCAAAAACGCATGATATTCCTCACGTATAGCCAATATATTATTATTATTATTATGTTTGATCGCATTATGCGTGCGTAAAGTTCATTCTCTCATTCAATTCAATTCCTTTTCAGCTCAGTTTGATTGAACGAACAACCAGCAGCAGCAGCAGTAGCAATAAAATGTAGTATGTAATGTACACACAGAGCAGCACCAACATCCGTTCTGTTCTTCTCTCTTGCTTCACACATTCAAATAATTCAAACCCAACAAAACTCTCTTTCTTGTTCCTCTCCGCTTGTCTTGTCTTCTTGTCTTTACAGTTGATGTTGATATTGTAAAGTTTTGAGTAGTAAAAACCTTTTTTTTTCAGCTTGCCATGTAGCACATCTGCCAGCCAATGCTTTTTTTCTATCTCATGCATATCCCACATTCCCATCCCAATCCTAAATGCAATGACCACATTGTGAGTGCGCATATTATTTAGAAGAGACTTGGTTTTATCTTATTTACTTTTCTTGTAGTAATCTCTCCTTCATTTCCTATGAAGGAGCTGAGTAATCTTCTTGTTTCCCTCTGTCTTCAAAGTTAACACAGTGTTGTTATTTGTGTTGTCTGTGTTATTATTTGTCGCAATGGCGACCAAGACCACGACGACGGCTCTTCGTCCAAGTTATATTTAAAATTAGCTTAAAGGAAAGATATTAATGTATATACCACTGCTTGTTGTGTTCTACCAGCCGAGCCACACATCCCATGTCATATACCATACTAATAAATAGTATCCACGATAACACATTTTGAGTTCACTCAAGTAATTGCATTTACGCTATTTTGTTTTTTTTTTCATTTTCATTGCCCTGATGTAAGATTTACTGTCCTATAGTAAGGAAGGATGGCATGCATGACAGACATCGACATGTGTGTGTGTGTATAAAATAGTACACTTAGATATATAAATATTTTATTAGAGGAGAAGATAATGCATTTTTCATCGTCACCATCATGATGATATCATAAAAACATATTACTATGCATCAACATTCTTTTTATTTTTAATCCTTTCCCTTCCAATAATGATATTATTATTACCAATTAATATTCTTCAACAACAGCATCACGATCATCGTCATCAAAGATCAGAAAAAGAAACTACGCTATAAATTACATGAAATGATTTGTACAAACATAAATCGTTAATTAATTTTCAAATATTTTAGTCATATGCGCACTTAATGTTCTCAATGTTTTTTTATGTGTACAAATTGTCAGATAATATTTTTTACTGGCCAAGAATACTAATGTAACAAAATAACAGCATTGATGCATAATAGTTATAAAAGCCATCTCTGTTGTATGTTACAGCGAGAAAGAAGAATGTATAATGTATACCAATTTATCTATCAACGCATCTTCAAATCTGTCATTTTTTTTTCAAAAAGATTTTTGTGTGTTTTGAATGAATGCAAATGCAAACCAGATTTACTCTCAGGTCGAATCCAACTCTATGAAAGGAAAAAAAGACCAGCAGCTTTAATTTAAGAGAAAAAAAATGTGTATATGTTTTTTTTGAAAAGTGTAAATGTTGCTGCCGTTGCGTTGACCAAAAAAGGAGCATGCAATCTTAATCATAATTGGTTAAATGTGTTTGTGTAGAGTAGTAGAGTGCAGAGAGCAGATCCAGTTTTGGCCAAAATAATTTGCGGGACAGTTCTCAATTCTCAGTCTTCAACACTGGCCTTTTAAAAAAAAAATAATTGAAGACACGCATAATATCATATATGCATATTATTGGTATATAGTATGTATATTATACATTATACGTAGGTGTGTGTACTTTTGGATCAAAAAAAACATCTTTCGTCATATCGGTACATTTACATATTACCTTCAAATGTACATGTAAATTTTCAAACTATGTATGCCTAATAGCTGGTTGTCAAAACAAGAAGATGTCCAAAAAAAAACAAAAATACTGATCTGTTTGTATATTGGCATCTTGTAGAAAACTGAGAAAGGAATACATGTACTTTAATTTGATGGTTATCTTAAACACTATTTAACTCCAGTGAATAGACTCATGCGTTACATATATACTTTTATAATTACTACTATTATTTTATTTTTCATCTTCATAGTTTCGTAACCCTGGCCCTAGCAATTTAAAAAGATTTTACATTTTTTGAAAACTTTTTTTCCTCCTCCTCCTCCACCACCACCACAATCAAATACAAAAGATTTTTATATGAACTAAAATGAAGTTGAGAATAAAGTGAAAACGCTAGGCAGAAAAAAAAGGAAAATGTGTTGGGCTTTTGTTTTAGAGAGAATTTGAGAAAAGAGTGAAATTATTTTTGAAACTCACACGCAGAGGCATATATATAGAGGTTTTGATAGTCTAGTCCTGCTATTGATGATGATCATCATGGTATATAGGAATGCTTTATGCAACTACAAGAGACAAGGCTTTAGAGCAACAAAGGTTCTGCGAGAAGAAATTCAGCTTCTCGCTCAACTTTTGCTTTTGTGTGTGTATTTCTCTGCCAACTAAACAATATAAAAAGTAGTGAATGAATATTTTATACCACCACCAGCACCACCAGCAAAAATATTCACCTACCTATCCAACTTTTAAAGCTCTTTCAGCAGCAGCACGCATCATCATGGTGGGATGGGATATATGTATATATATAATAGTATGTATGTATACAAGATAAGCTTATGTTCTCAACTCTGTCTTTGAAACATCTTGAAGAAGAGGTCCAACAATACCAACATCATCTTTAACCATCCCCCACCGCTATATATGAATGTATGTATTTATATATGTTGTACATACGCGTAAATGACTATATGTTCCTATATCGATTGTATGCTGCTGGTCGTTTGAACGAAGAAGCAACTATAAAATGCAACCCTCTCAAGTATATTTTGTGTTTAAAGGATAATATATGATGTTGTTGATGATGATGATGACCATTGTGAAGTTTATAAAGTAAAGTAAAAGGCGTTCACTGCTACCGCTGCACTGCTTTTATGCTGGTTGGTGAATTGCATGGGGATGGTAATTGTGAGTTGCATGCATACAGGCTACAGGCACATTTATATTTTTTAAAGGTGTGTAAAAATGTGTAATAACAAGCTATATAAGTAAATGTGGCAAAAGCAACAAAGAGTCAACAGGAGAGCATCATCACATAAAAAGGGTGCATTTATAATAATAATAATAAAATAATGACGATATGTAAGCATATTTGTAGTTAGTTAGTACAAATATAGCAAAAAGAGAGATAAGGACCAAGTTGAGATGAGAGCTTCATTTGCTATTTTGTCAATAAAACATGCTTTTTTCTCATATTATTTTTTACAATAGTGCAAAAAGGGTAGAAAAATGGTAGTAAAGTAAACCAGTGTTTTCTGAGTGTGAGCGAACCATCGTAATTTTTTTTTAAAGTTTATGCAGTGCACATCGATAAATATGGGAGTGTATAATAAAATGTGTGTGTAAAAGTTGTTTTCTGCTCATCTCTCTCTATCCCAAAACAACTCTTCATCTCCATCATCTCTTTTGACTCTTTTTTTTTGGCAATTCCTCCATCAGTATTTCTGCTGCATGCTCAGTGTGTGTACGCAGCAAACAACTGCTCTGTGAAAAGAAGATGATGATAATGATCATCATCGTATCGTCATCATGATGATGATGAGGATGTTGCCGTGTAGCTTTGCATCTGCTGCTGTTGCTGCTGGAGTTGTTGCAGTTGCGTTTATAATATAGCAGGGATCAGAAACATACAGAGACAGACAGATCTTGCCGTTTACCCGTCTCAGCAGCAGTAGGATATTTTTTTTCTAATGCACAAAAATACATGTTTAAGAAGAAGAAGCAGAAGAGCGAGGCAACCTTTTCGGTGGTTTTCTAGTAGAGAAGTAGTGACATGACATAATCGACTGGTTGTGGTGCGGTACAGGTTTGGTAGGTTGTTTCAGTGTGTTTTGTAAGTTTGTGTAGTGTAGTAGTGGACGATGATGAGACGAGATGTGTGTATGTGTGTGCTAGTGTGGTTGTGAGAGAGAGGTGTTGTGGAAAAGTAAACAAGAGACAGCAGACAACACACAACAGTGAACAGATCACTATGTAAACTCAACTGATGTGTGTGTGTGTGATAAGCTGACTGCATTTAAATAATATCGCTGTATTGAATACCAAGTTGGTATTACCAACTCTTCGTTTTTTGCAGTTTGTTTTCACTCTCAATATCATTTGCATGCACTTGTTACTGTGTCGTAAAAAAATTGAATAATATTAGGGTTTTTGTGTATTTGTGCAAGTCTTTGTGTGTGCTTCATTTCAATCTGTTGTTTATATGACAATTTGTAATAATGACAGTTAAATTTAAATTAGCCCAAAAAGCAGCGTTTTGTAAAATGTGTAAATTTTCAAAATACGTTGTTGTTTGATTTCGCTCCTTCCCCTCCGGTCGGATTCTCCGGATTTGAGGATCGTCGGAACGAAAGTTGAGACTGTTGAGAGGAAGTGGAGAGAGAAAAAACCCGCATTTCGGTTTGAGAAAACCCTTTTATTGTTCAAGTCAAGAAAAAGGAGTGGGAGTGAGTGTACTTATTATCGATTTCGATTGTGATGATTGTGGATTGTGCGTGTGGGATTCATTGATCCGTCTTCTCACTTCCTTGTTTGGACTCCATCATCATACGCAAAACGCAGTGCTCAGCAGTTAATTCATTTGCTTCAAAATGAGAATTTTTTAAAGAAATGTTTTTTATGGAGTTACATTAAGAAATTGGAGTACACAGCCTTATTTTTAGTAACAAGTGGAAGTTAATGGATTTTAAAGGACGAGAAACTAGAACAGGCTTGTCATTTGTGGGAATTTTGTAAGCGTATTTGGGAAATTTGCTAACACCATTTCAATTTCCGTTTAATTATGCTACTCTGCGCATCGAGCTGCTATTTATATGCATGGATTAATTTGTCCTCTAGTCAATTCAGTGCAAGTGAACTGCTTTGATTATCATTCATACCACAACAAGTCAACTTGTAAGGGAACTGTGGCAGAAGCATACGAAATTGACAGTGTTTTTAAATTTAGTTCTAATTATAATGCATGATATGCAATAAATGTACATTGAAAAGTTATAATCTGTGTTTTGTTTTTGCTGTGGTTATCTAAACACTTTAGCGGTTTTACGCTTCCGCAGACGATAAGCAAAATCATTAAAACTGGCGTGTAATAACAAACTTGGGATTGGTTGTAAAACCGAAAGTGTCGACCTCCTAAATAGCCTTGTTTATAAATGTGCTCCAGTTAATGTCAAAAAATGGCAAAATCTTGTGAATCATGTAGCGACAGCTATCTTTCGAGCTATCTTTTGTTATTCGACAAGATTCTTCTTCAACAACGACCAATTACAGAATATCTGTTACGTACAAAATATGTATCAAGCTAAATAGTTTTTTTTAAATACATACATAAAAAACGAATTCAAACTGTACAAAAATCACATTTGTTGTTGAGAGTGAATTAAATCAGAGGATATGCATATCATCATTATCTTCATTAATTACTATGCAGTAGAGTCTAGTTAAAAAATCAAGTTAATTTGATAATTTTAATACAGTCATTCAGCTCTTGAGACTAACAGGAAGAAGAAGAAAAAGAAAACTTCAGCAACAGCCAAAATCTAAATAAAACTGACTGAACGCCTACTCTGCATAAGCTAATAATATATGTCATCATCATCGCAATTAGTAAATATCACCTTATGTCTTCTGGTCTAAACAAAACATGCGTATATAGCGGAACAAAATCCACTGTTTAAAGATATTAAACAAAGTCAGCATAAAAAGGCAATAAAAAACAATGAAAGTCAACGTCGTTAGCAGAGATAGGAGTAATCGCAATGGTAGCAGCAGTAATGATAATTGTAAGAATTACGGTTACCGCGGACTGCAGCGCTTAGGCATTCTTCATCGAGGCTACTTTGAGCACGAGGATGTAATTGACGGCTGCAATAAAATTGGTCAGACACCGACACCGCCATACCCACTGTCACTCTCAAGTCGCAATGTAGTCATGAGTGTGACGTGTGTAGAGAGAAGGAAAAGCGACATTCTGCATCATCGTCGTCTACCTCACCGCCTTCGTGATGGTCAGCTGCGGGATAATAATAATAATAATAATAACAGTAGTGACATCATCTCAAGGAAAGCGCTACTTTTTCCGACAGTAAAGATGTCGACGCAACGTGTAATCCTGTTAATTTCAACCATCATTGTCACATCACACGTTGCCAGCATTTGTGAGGCAATACCGACAACTAAAGTTCATCGTCATCACGATCATGATCATGAGAGATTGTCCGATCTTGATATTGTTCAGCGGGATGAATATCCTTATGGTTCGCCACCCGTGTCGTCGTCAAGAGATTTCGGGGTTTCGGATAAAGACACAAAATTTTTCCTCACGCCAGACGACATTCAAGAGGAGATTCATCAAGACGCTGTAAATAGCAAAAAGCTAGCTTCGGATCGAGATTCGTACGTGGATGCTGGCTCAACGTTGCCGCAAAATGAGGAAGGAGATTATGATGGAATGGAGAATGATAATAGTAATATTAATAATAATAATGGGGGAGGAGACTATCAGGATCAGCGTCGGTTTGACAATTATAATGGAACGACTCCGGATCAAGACTATTACAGTAAATAAATCATAGCAATTATCTGATTTAATGAAATTGATGCACGTGACTGTTTACGGTAACAGTAACAGAAGCCATATTTATGTTTATATTGACCATGTAAATAGTTATTGGTCTTGATTTGTCATTGGCCAAGTCTTCTGGTTAAGCTTAATAAGCTTATAAGAGCTATGTCGCATCTTGCCCCATTAAAACAAACACATACA
>JAITYZ010004296.1:0-26166 GCA_027744595.1 Paronellides praefectus | reverse complement strand
TAATATAATATAGTTAACTATATTATACCAATAAATAAACAACCTTCTTGGCATTGCCAAGTTGGCTTTCTTAGCCTTCACCGACCTTAACGAAACCAGTATCCACTGGGCATGTTCCATGCTAAATGCAAGCCACTTAGCGGTTCATTAGTTGTTCATAAAACCGACGGCAGCGACTAAATGTACCAGTAATTAAGTTTTTTCTGCATAACAATGCAATTTGACATGCATTCATTTTTTTAAATAGTCGAACCTTTTGTTACTGTAACCTTTTGAATCAAAACGAGCGTATTAATTCTAAGCCGAATTAAGAATACAAATACTCTTGTAGTTTGATTAATAACGCAATAATAATGTGTGAACACAATAAAAATACAACAAATCGATTGAGGGGAAAATAAAAAAAATATCGAGGTGAAAGAGGTGGCAGGCTCCTCGAATAAGCCGAATTGTGTCCTTCCGTGTTTGCAACAAGTTTGTTTGTGACGAGCACGGTGAAATTGGTTTTAGTTAGTTGTTTATTATTAGTAACTTACACTCTTTATTTCTGGTGATGATGATGGAGATTTTACCGAAGATTAGTTGTTTCTTGGTTTTTATATTGATATTTGTACCTATGTATAATCTATTTATATTCATGTATATTTTGGAGCGCAATAAGTAGAAAACAATAAAATGTGTGTAGGTATTAAAATACCTTAATTACATAAAAATCAACTGTTAAATTGTTTGAATTAGCAGTCGAAACTCTTGACTGCAAGCAACTAACGTCTTATATGTATATGAATACGGAGTACAAAAACATCTTACTTCTCGCGATCGAAATCACGTTGCATATGATGATCAATAATAATAATTTTGACTTACTGCATAACAAAAATTTCGTTTCATTGACTCAGCTCTTGTGCGCAGCGCAGTTTCACTCTTACTAGCAAATAATTCTAAGCAAGTTAGAGGTCGTTATATGTACACTTGAAAGCTATAAGCTAAATCATTTTTATCACTCTTGTTTTCTATTTTAATGAAGTAATTTTTATGTTGTAAATACATAGAATCGTTCTTGCAGGTTGGTTTGCTACTACTACAAACATTTGCTGGATGTTGGAAGTTGGAAGCTTTTCACCACTACGCACGATGGGATGGATGGTTTCATAACAATAATGCAATGCATTTTAACAGGAAACTTGTACTGACATAGAATCATATCCATGTAGCAAGAATGACCACAGACAGTCCATGAGTCCAGTGTTGTCCATAATATGGACTCCATATATTTAGAAGACATGTGAAAATTGTGTGCTTCCCAACCCCCTTTTCTCCAATTTCATTGCTCTGATTTATCATTCCTTGTTCATTATTACTTGTATAAAATCGGGGTTTTTACAATGAAATGATGCATAAAGCAAAGCAAGCTCGAGCCAAAAAATAGTGCTTATTCCTGTCTTTCACATATAGGAATGCGCGTGGGGGGTTGTTGAGATAGTTGAGGTTCAAATGCCATTTTCCTTAATGATCATCATGATTCATGATCAACCTTATTCCACTTTCATGCTGCAATTCCCATATTCGTGTAGTTGTTAGACACATAGGCACATTGAAATTGAGAGTGTTCCAGCGATTTTTTAATACAAGTAGAAAGAATGTATGCAATTATGTATTTATTGTGTGCCAATGTTCGCGTCTGTCTATCCGTCCACATTTTTCTAGAAAAATAATGTTTATGGTACAATCAAACCTAACCAAATACTACAGTAGTTAATGGCAAATTGATTAATTTTTCATGATAAAATTGTGATCATGGTCGCATACACTTTTTCAGTTTCAAAATAAAACAGCAAAAATGTACAATGTATAATATATGTATTATGCATCATCATGTTTTAACATTTAACTCGAAGCAACTATTGTTGTTGTTTGCGCGGAACCCATTTACAGCATTACGTACTGATTGTTGTTTTTGTTTTCATTCTTATCTGGATTTTTTTTGTATTCGACATAATTTTGATGTGATGAAATGAATGACGTGGTATTTTATTTTATATCATTGTTCTCCATGCTCGTGTCTGCTGCAGAGCAGAATAATTTTAATGAGATGTTTACCCTCGGCTGCATGAAGAGTTAAACCGTTCTTGTTATAGTCACTCACAGAGGCAAAAAAATCTGATTTCATGCAACTCACGGTCACGGAGAAATATTGGAGCTCATCGCTGAATGTAAAATTTAGCTTTTGTTGGCTCATATATCTCTGTAGAGAATAAATTAAAGCACACTCATGTGAAGATGGCTTATTAAAGCCATGTCACTATCGCTATCATTATATTCATTATATTAAACTCTCCTACAAAATGTGTTCTAGTTATGAGAAATTTTAGTTGAACAGAAGATGTGAGAGACTAGATAGCGCATATGATGCAACTATTATATTGATGTTGTGTAAATTTTATTGTTTAAGCGGCATTCACGGGACTACTACTGGTCGTTACTGCTTCTACCATGTATGTCTTCCGTAAGTACAGGATATAATTCTTGATGATCATCATCATGATCATGATGAGTATACATTTTTGCTGTTTCATAACATACCATATTATAGTTCATTCATAATATTTTTGTCGTTCCATCTCCATGTGTGTGGTGTGAAATATTTGCTCAAAAGTCTCTCATTATGTGAAAAAGTGCAAATTGAGTTTCATTTTTTTGCAATTACTTGACATTACAAAAGTCAAATTAAGCGTGTATGTATGTTACTGCAATTTAGAAAGGTAGTGTGAAAAATCAGACATTTGGCACCAATGTCTTTTTCCGAGTATAATGGGAGTAAAGCAAAAGTTACACAAGCAGTTGGACGAATTTTCAAGAATGCACAGGAGAGCTTTCCAAAAATGCAACCGACTCACGGTAAGACAAAAAAAAATCCAGTTCATTATCTTGCGTGATATATGTTGTTGTATATTATGGCTTCTTCTTTTGGAATGTTTATGTCAGCGGTTGGGGCTTTGTTAAAGACCATGTCACCGTCAGGTAACAATACAGGATGTGAGCATGAGCGCCTCAACAAGCAACTTTCGCCTTCCAATTTGTCTTCAAGTAAGTTTAGATTTCAAAAGTTTCGATTACGAACAGGACTGGAGAAAAAGCGTAAGAATCAACGTGCAGAACTGCTGGACAACCAGGAAGTAGGTGAGCATGAGGACTCTGGTGATGAAACCGATTTATCTCATCATCATTATCCGTCCTTGTCTCATGCTGCTTTAATTGAACCACCGTCTGCATCATCATCGCCGATTACACAGAAACAAAAAAGATGGCCCTTTTAATTTACCATTGTAAATGTTGATTTTTTTATTTCAGACAACAATAAAATAAAGTGCGCCCTATAAAAACCATCGAAGCTTATACCGAAATAAAATTAGCTTATTGACAAAATATTACAGTTTAAATTCTACAATTTCCACATTAATATTTTGCAATCGGACACGCTTTTAGGAAGCATCATAAGAAATCATATTAGAATTGCAGCAAAAAATGTGACCAAAACAATTGAAAACATAAAAGCTGCCAGAAATAATCCCTTTATGGTTGGAGGTTCTCTACCCTCGTGACACTCACGATCTAATCCAGAAAAGTAGCCAGCTTCACACACACATCTACCTCGGTGCGTATCTGGGATTTTGAGTCCTTTATTATCTTTGATGTAACAAAACGAGTTATTCACGCAAGGATATGTTTGTGCAATCGGTCTCAAGTCCACCACGTCTATTTTAATGTCAAACCATTTGGCTTATTAGAAAAAAATATAAGATAACACAGCACAACAATATTGAAAATTAGTATAATTACCAATGCCATCGAACAATATTTCTGTACTGTTATCATCATTGTGTCCATAATCGAAATCATTCCATTCCAATCTTTCATCCAATGGCTTTGGGTTTATCTCACATGCATAGCCTGGCTTTATCACGCATTGCGACCTCCCGAAATCAAAGTATCCTCTAACTTTGTTTGAAAGATAAGCTTGAGACTTATTGTAATCTGGACAAAGACAACGCATTAAAGGCGTTGGCTGTTCCCCGAACGCTCGAATTGGCTCCACACCTACCTCTCTACATTCCAAGGTTTGAGAGCCATTGCATGAAAGTAGATCAAGAAACTGTACTTTCTCTTCGTAAGTTACGCACACTGCATCGTATAACCTTTTGATAAAGTCCTTCTTACGGGTGTCCCCTAAGCAGGATTCGTTGTATATTCTGCTACCATTATAATCAAACACAAATCTTTCCTTTCCATTTGGAGAACCTTTCGTACTTTTGTGTAGAGTTACCGATGTGTTCAGGCGTGGAGTTGTGCCATTTGGATGCATACAAGCAATGAGTTTCTTAACATGGTCTGAAAACAATTTGCACCGCAATTGCAATTATTTACTCTGTCTGCAATTTTAAGTAAAATCTTGTTTTGTTTATAATCAAATAAGTCAACCATTTAGAAAGGCAGTTTTATTATGGAAATTGAAGTCAGAATTGTACGGGAGAGCTGGAATGAAGGTGATCTGATCTGTTGTAGTACTGACTTCCACAATGATCCCTAGTATCAAGAATTGTAAAAATAATACAATTCTTATCCCCATATCCATTTTTTAGTGTTCACTGTGCATCACATTTATTTATTTATTTTTAAATGTTTGATGTGCATATTTCCTTGTTGCTGCCATAAAAAGAAAAACTAGGAATTCAAACAATCTGTCGGTATATAAATTATTATTTCCGTTTCTAATAATAATAATTATTATTATTATTCCTCCAAGGTTTCTGCTGCCTCAAGGCCCAAGGAAAGTTCTAAAAAAATGTTATTTGGACTTTATTTATTTTGAATTACTCTTCATCTGGATGCAGGAACTCTAAAGCAAACGTTTCCATGAAAAATGCGTTTTGTAAAAAACGTGTTGTATCTGTACGGGAAATTCATACAGAAAGATTACAGTTTGACGAGGATACCGGATTGCACAAAAGTTTCGTGACGAAGATACAGAAATTCATATACAAACGAGTATGGCCATTGATCTAAAACGCAAACTTGCTAGCATATTATGTTGTCTTGCGTATGTATTTCAATGAGTATTAAATAGCCAACATAGAGATTGGACAGGTAATTCAAATGTCAATGTATAAAGTGTGTGGGGGGAAATGCTGTTTTTGAATGAAATTTCCGGCTATTGAATCTAAAAACATGTCATATGTCTCGGTCAAGGTCAAATACCACAAATATTGTCATTGGTAAAGGGCAGGCTTACAGTGACAGCACAATGAACTAAAGTTCGGTCGTTTTATCCATTTTCCTTTAGTAATTTATATATGAACGAGTTTGGTATGACTGCAACCATCTTTATTGGCATTGGTCAAAAGTCAGAAAAAAATAATTTTGACTTCACTTTGTATTGCACTAAAACAATATTTTATGTTTTACCTTACAATACAAAATACAACTCTGACATGACATTTGGTGCATTTACATGATTGCCATTACGAGAATAACATTTCATTTCGAAAGAATTCTTTTATATTCATCCGTAACTTATTACAACAATAAAAAAATTCAAATTGCCCATTACACGAACCATTTCCGAGTTGATGCTTTCTTCATATTTTTCATTTCCTTTCTTCCAAAATTCTTGTTGGCTTTCTGCATAATGTTACATGTAATCTTTGCCTCAACAGTTTTGTGCAAACACAAACGCAGAATCGTCAAATACAAAAAGAGCAAGTAAATAATATATTATGTACACATTCACAGTTTTGTCATGTCGAATGTTACTCTATCCTAGTGGGATATTGGCGGTATGCGATGAAAAAAAAGGAAACCAGTCATGCAGTAAAAATTTTTATGACAGGGGATTTTGTACACACACCAGAAAAACATGGTGAACACGAATGGGGTCTGTCTTTAAAGAGAAGCACTTCATAATAACGGCATACACACATGATACACACTGAGTCTCAAGATCATTTTCACTGCTTCCCCACAGGAAAAAGTCTCAAAAAGTCAGCGTTGTTTGTGTAACGTTGTGCAAGTGTGGTAAAATGAAACGTATATATGCGAAAGCATTAAAAAAAATCATCAATACTCGTGTACAGTGTACATGGAAATGGGTATATGCTGTCTACAGGGTGTCTCAAAACCATACCTTTATTACATTATTTCGCCGCTGTATAAGTCGTATTAAATAAAAACTGAAAATTAAAATTTTGCATGTAGTAACAACTGGTGTTTACTATTTCAGAATTCGTAATTTCACATCATCGTTTTCATTCAACTTTTGTAGCAATTGCAGCTTGCTTGACTTTGAATTTTCCAAGAACTTTGTTTAAGTTGCGCTGGAAAAGTGTTGAGATTCGATTTCCACAAAAGCTTTATCGGGCTTTGAATAAACATTTCAGCGCCTTTTGCACCATTCAAATCTATTTCCGAGCAATAACAAGTTGAATAGAAACTATACAAATGAAAAATGTACCACCACACAAAGAACTTTTGTATTTTCTCTTTGAATTGATGCATTAACCGATTATTTTACTTTGGTGGTTTCTGAGGAGGAATAGTTTGGAACACCCCGTATTATTTACCTATGTATAGTATAAACCAATTCATTCTTTTGACTGCCATTTTAAATGCTATTGCCTCGCAAAGAACATTTCCGAAAACAATGATTCTTTCAGATTTGTCTGTCAGTCATCAGCTCAGCACTATCCTATGATGCTGTTCAAAAAAAAATTAAGTTATCGTATAATGTTTCAAAATGTACACAAACTTTTAATTCATGAGACCGATGGTTAGCTAAATCTTTTTTAGAATGATTACTGTAAGGTCTGCAGCGCAGCGGCGTAGTTGCCAGCTTTTTAACTCAGCTTCCTCATTATTATTCAGCTAAAAACAGTAAACAGGTTACTCACCAAATAGCCAGCCTAGCACCATGCCGCTACTATTTGCGCTGTATGAGAGCGTTTTTTACAGCTTGTGAATGTGTGTTCCAACAGTTTTATTCATTCATCTATGATGATGTAGTACTTTTCCTCTTGAAAATCAAAGCATCAAAAAACTAGTATACAAAACCCTAAAAAATTATTAATACTTTTGTACGCCTGAATAATATGTTTAACCACATATGGTTTGTTGGAAAGAATGTGCAGTATTGTCCTAAACATGTAGTTGTACGCCTCTGAATAACTCTGCACAAAGTAACCTTTCATGGGTGAAAAATCATTCATTTTTACAGGATGAGAATATTGAAGGAATATAGATTTTTGAAGACAAAAACAAAAATTTAAGTATCTATTTTGTGACTATATATGTGTACATGGCGTCATTTTATCTCTTGCAAATGTGGGATTACAGTTACAGACAACAGAAGCAGTCATCGAAACAGATCACCTTTTGATAGAATGGCACTATAGGGGTTACTTGAGTGCGCTGCTGCACACTCAACAACATTTTGGGGGTGTGCAAAGTCAAAATGAAGCATATATTATGCATCGTATCATGGTGAAATTGTAAGATATATATGCGCTGCATTATATCGTGTTATCTACGTAGTTTTTTAAAAATCTTTTCCTCCATTTACACCTATCACCACCAAGCTTATTGTAAAAGTATGTATGTCTGTCTGTATACCTATGTAGCCTTGCTTGACTGTTGAGCTGAGCAGTTTGGATTGGAGTGGAATAAAGATTAAGATAAAAAGCTTTCCTGATGGGGATCATGAGATTTGTATCAACAAGGTAATTCGGTTGATTGCATTTCGGTATGTTGCTTTCAAAGATGTTATACATTATGCTGCTGCCAGGAAAAGGTGCTCGTTCAGTATGAATGATGATGATACTTGGTAGAATGCTAGCCAATAGTATACATATATTTACCTTCGATGTGGATCGAGAATCGAGAGTTGAGTTATTAATGCATGCGCCTCTCTATACTCATACTCTACTACTCTTTCAAGAAGATGAAACGAACAAAATACTTATATTTATATATTCCATGTATTGAATTCGTATTACTGGAACTCAGACTCATAAAGTAAAAAGACCACGTTTCAGAGATCCAGAGAGCAGAGATCCAAACCAAGTACAAGCAGAATATCCATACCAAAGCAAGGAACACATTTGGGCACTTTTATGTACAAGTAAGAGAGCGCTCATCACCACCACCACCACATTTCCTGTATGAGTTTTTTTGGGGGTAATAATAAGATGAAAAAGTAAATATGCTTTGACTTCTCTCCACAGAAATCGATTACCTCTCCAGACTCCAGACACAGTCATGTATACCCGTAGTTATAGTCAAATATATGAACATATGGCATATCGTCGTGTATAAAACTTTCAGTGAACAAATTAAGGAAATTTCAGGACTTTTATGCTAGGTAGATTCCAGCGAGTTCTTACCAAACATTTAAATGCTCTCATCTTGTATGATACATACATAATACGCTCATTTTCCGCTTGAAGATTGAATCTTGTGCAAATAACACCATGTTTGTATTTGTATTTTGTATGGTAGTATAATATGGTATATGTCAATAGTGACAATAATAATCACATAGTGCAATAATAGTGGTGTAGTAATGGGTACACGGACTAACAACCTTGTACACAATTTGTAAAGTGAAAGGATCTCTGAACTGCAAACATGCAGCGATAAGTTAAAATCTTTGTGCACACAGCAAAAGAGGACAACTGCTCAAGAAGAGAAGAGTTGGGAAAAGTTTTTCGTATAGATGACTCGCAATAAGCAACGTGGTGATGATGTTTGATACAGAAAAGAGGGGGAGAGAGAGCAGAGCCATGTGAGTGAACTTAAGAGGAGAAAAGCGGAAAATATTAATGGAGCATGTACAACCGTAAATGCCAGTAACCTTTAATATTATAAAGGAGTCTCCTCGGGTCCTAAAATTCCATGTACAGATGAAGATACATAGTCATTAGAAGAAATATGGTGGTCATTATCATCATCATTCTATTTGAATTTTTGTGAGTTATGTAAGTAATATTGCCATTTTCTATTTGCTTTTCTAGCGGAATAAAAAAAAACTTTTGTTGAGAAAAGATATCGTAATGCATATATACCCACACAAATGTCGAAAGTGCCACTACTCTAATGCTTCCCCATATGTATGATGTTGTAGACATTGAGAAAATAATGGAAAAAGATGAAGATCGAGAATGGCTCACAACAAAAAATGGGTTTGATCGTAGGCGTTTTTTTTGTACTTTTTGTCTAACAAAAGAAATGAGAAAGGAAATGGGAAATATACAAATGGTATGATTAATAAGAAGTGCTTTTATGACGAGCTCTCGCGCTTACATATGTACAACTTTGCGTGGTACTATAGAAAAACGGCAAAAAAAACTATTTCCCCAAAGCGTCATTTATTGTTCTTGTTTTAGTATCTACGAAGAAATGACTTTAGTTTGCTCCTTGTTCGCTCTGTTTCTCTTACTCAGCCTCTTCCGTAAAAATGCAATATGTATGCGATTCAATGATGTGGAGTGGCATGGCGTGTGCGATGCGTATTTACACACAAGCTGCATATTATTATTATTACCTTAAAGGAATAAACGTACCGATGAGGCATGACCAGATGTTTACGTTCCTACATTCTTATAAACTTGCCATTTCATTGCGCCACATTTGCTTATCGTCAGTCAGTCATGTAATGGGTAAAATCGAAATAAAAACAGAAATGAGAAAGATCGGCAAATATTGTAGAAAAAGAAAGAAAAAAATTATAATTTTTCTCATTACATACATTTGTAGCCCGCCAACAAAGCCGCTTCCGCTTATATCTTACATTTGGTCAGAGCCACGTTCTATAGTTGTGTTTGGCACGTAGAAAATATCATGTAACCAGTAAAAAAAGTCAAATAGGTAGGTGCACAATCCGCCCAGCCGTCAAATATTGAAAACTTTTAAAGTGCAGAAATTTTCCTCCTTTTTCCCTCTTGTAACAAGAGATATCACTCTCTTTCGGCATAATATTACAAAAAATGAGAAAACATACAGACCTGCTGTCCCCACGAGTCTGTTTCAACTTTAATGTGTAGTAGAACACCTACTCTACAGTAATAGTAGGTGATACGTCGTATATATATAATATACTTTTTCCGAGAAGCTCAAAGCACAATCATATCAGCTACGACCTACATTGAATACACTTCAATGTGAAATCTTTTTAAAAAGAAAACTTACCGTTTCATTTACAAAAGATGTGTCTGATGATGTCGATGATACGAATTGGCTTGATATGTAGAAAAAAAGAAAGAGCGAAAGATCACAAAATTATTTCTTCCGTAGATATTTCCTTGTACTTGACTCAACGCTTGCATGATTCTACTTCAAGTTTTGCTGTCCGTCTTTTGGTGATTCTCAATTCTCCTTTTCCTTCTCGTGAAATGTATCGTCACCCTTCTCCTGCACATGTATTTATGGAGCATGTTCGCTCTTCGTGCTTTCTGCGTTATTGCTCAAGTTTCGTGTGAGTAGTAGTCGGTTGTCATCTTATTACTGGAAACCCTTCGCACTAGAATGATAAAAGAAACAAGAAAGAAAATGAAAATCCTTTCATAGGGAAGCTGTGTATTATATGTATTATGTGCATACAAGAAATATATATGTATATGCATTTTTTCACCAGAGATTGTGTGCTTTGTTCTCTGATATACAAATATCAAACATCGTATATATATCCATCTATAACAACAGCCATTACCATTCCCATTCTTTTCAATTCGTGAAGACCATCAGCAGAAACAGCAGCTTAATATTTCCACTTTCATTTTACTGAACCCTTTCCCCCGAAAAAAAATTGAACATGTACCTCACTTTTTGCGATAGATACAGAAGAAAATAGAAATGGAATGACTACTTATGAGCTTACGTAGCATATAAACTAGTGAATTGCATGCATAACATGAGCAGAGTGTGTTTTCCATTTCACAGACTACTGAGAAGGACGTTGTTTTCCCTTTATGAGCCCACATTTCATGCAAGCTCGTAATATTATGTAATATTTGAATGGAATGTTGTAGTAATATTTATTTATGTATACCTTTTAAAGCTTAGTCTACCTCTACTTACAGTGATCCAAAACAAAGCAAAATATTATATGTATGTAATTTATATACCATATATATTTATTATACAGATTATAATATCAAATATATTATACCTTTTCCCATTGTATTATGAACATTTTTTCCTATTCAAAGACATTTCTATTGTAAAAATGTAACATTATCTATGAGTAACGATACCATACGATGAGTTAGAGCTTAGTACTGCTCTCTCTCTCTCTGTCTAGTTTGCTACTGCCACTGAGAAAGAAGCAGACAAAAATTGCTACAACTACAAGTGGTCCAGAGAATAACTTTTCTCGCACAACACAATACTATAAAAAGCTTAAGCCACTACTAGTCAGCTCATATGCAACTACTACACGGGTTTTCTTTTCACATCAGCAGCAGCATCCAAAATACTAGAAAGTATAGACGAACACACACAAACTTGCGGAAAGGAGAGATGATGAAAAAGAGGTAGCAACAAAGCAACAGCAGAAATGTATACTTTTTTTCTCTTTTTCTCATTCTCTTTTCTGAGTCTTGTGTGTATGCATGTGTGTGTATGTGTGTGTTTCTGTCGTTTTTGTTCCTTTTCTTTTCTCTTGCTTTAAGTAAGTGGTACAGACGTACTCCAACCAAACGAAAAAAGTATGAATCTATGAATGTGTTTGTGCAAAATAAGCAAAGCGAGAGTGGTGATATATAAAACTTTTAGAGAGAAGTCTTAGTTGTAGTAATAGTAGTAGTAGTAGAAGCAATTTTTGTAGTAAGCAAAAAGTGCTCTATGAACTAGAGCTTCTCCGGGAGAAGAGATCTACTCATGCCAACAAAAATCGATTCTTTCGACGACTGCTTCTCTCTCTCTCTTTTTCTCGCTCTCTCTCTCACTCTCCGTTTCTATATGGCAAAAATAGTAGGGAAGAGTGGAAGAGATGGAAGACGTTATACTATGATGATGGTACGCTATGAGCAAAGGCTTCTCTCTGCTGCTGCTGCTCCTCCAAACGGTAACGTTACGTTTTCTCTTCTTCCTTTTCGTCTTCTCTCTTCCTCTCTGTTTTCGCTCTCTTGTATTGCAACTCGCGTAAATATATGTACCACCGCGTTCACTCTGCATGCATGCTCACTCTCCTCCTGACTGTGTGTGATGTGTGCGAGAGAAACTGCTTCTGCTGAGAGGAGAGAGCCTTTTAGTAGACCTGGTCGTGAGCTCTACAAGTAAAGTCGGTCGGGTCGACCGTCTCCGTCGTCATTAGGCAACATCATCCCTTTTTTCCCTTGGTGTTCTCTTTCACTCTCACTTCTCTGCGTTCCCTTCTAACATCTTTTTACTGCAAAAGTTGAACCATTTTCAAATAAAAACTGCTATCCAGAAAAAAAAACTCATCGCGCTAAAGCAAACGTATATAGCAGCGTCGTCCGTCCGTAATACAACCGTTTTTACAGTCTTCCTCCCCGCGCACATTACAGTAATTACAATACAAAACTGACTTCTTTCTTCATTTCCCTTAACAGATATATAAGAAAGAAGCAGGGAAGAACATCAAAATAAGAAAATAATAATATCTTCAAAGGGAAACCTATTCTATTCAAGAAAAATACTGAGAAAAAGAGAGCGGATTGCAGTAAGAGAAAAAGAAGGAAGGAAAAAAAACTTTTCTCGTTTCTTCGCACTCTTCATCTTTGCAGTTATTTTTTTTAGTCTGATTATTCCTCTCTCCTTTCATTTTCGTATATAACCTTTCCTAAACTCCACGCTCCATTTTTATCCATTCCAAGAAATCATAATAATAATAGTAAACCCCCATTTCGTCAAACAACAACTTTGAAGGAATACACACACACATACAGTCTCATTTTATTTTTACCTTGTTTTTTACACCAAACTTTTATTTACACTCATTCATATGTTATACGCATGGGATTTGAGAGTTTGAGAGTAAAAAGTATTTCTACATTTCTCACTTCATCTACCTACACGAGTTAGTTTTATAAGATTATAACCATTTTGTACATTGGAATACATTTTATAGTATATACCACTTGCATACAGCAACAGAGAAAGCATCAGCATCGTTATCATCACCACCACACCATATCCACTTTTCACTCTCTCTCACTCATTCACATCAGGATACACAGAAAATCATCAAACACATTTCTCTTTCCACATCTCTTTCTCCTTCTGCTCTCCATGTCTCTTGCAACGTGGGCATCACCACCACCACCGCTAACATCACCATCATCAGAAGCAAAAGCATCTCAGTGTTTCCAGTTTCTAACCTTTCTTTTTTTATGCTGACCCAGTTAAAGTAGAACGTTATGCGATTCATTCATACATAATTTACCTGTGTGAAGAGAGTATATGGTGGGCGAAGAAATAAGAAGTGATTAGTGCGATTTCTTGGTCAGCAGCAGAGAGCGGCATTTAGAAGGGGAATTAAACGTATAGTAAAAGGAGATTGGGAAATACGGGAAAAAATATTGGCGGTGGTGGAGGAGCCAAAAGGGTGAGAGGAGAGAATATTACCAGTCTAATACGTCGAGAATAAATATATCGTAAAAGCGAAAGAAAAGTTGTTTGTTGTTGTTGTTGTTGTTGATGTTTTAATAGTTTATCATAATGAGCCACAGCATCTCGTACTACTACTCTTGTTATTATTCTTCGTATGCATACTACTGCTGCCATTACTGTTGTTCTTGTTCTTGTTATGTATTAATCAAAGCCAGAGAAAAGTGCTAATTGTTATATTATCTACTTGCTATTATAACGCTCTCTCTCAACATATTATTATCCTCATTCTCACCCCAACGGTTTTAAACGACCATCTTCGCTATACGAAATACAACAGAGAAGCAAACAGGCTTTCTCTCTCTCTCGTTATCTTTCTTCTGTACTGCTACCAACGTAGCGGGCAATTTATACATTTTTCAAGTGGAAAGGACGTTTCATAACCTTGTAAAATATAGGTAAGTCACAAAGATTTCTCTCTATTATTCATCCCTTTTATATTCCTCAAAAGCACTCTACTGATAAGTTTATTATGTAACAACATATTATTGCTTATACCATAATACATGAATGCTTTATGAATGTTCATCATTTCTTTTGCTTCTCCGTTTTAAACTTTATATATATATGTGTGTTCATATAAATAGCAATAGTAAATGAGAGTCTTGCCAGAAAAACCACACACACCAAAAGGATAATCTTTTTATTTTTATAGCTTTATCGCTTTTTTATTCATCCATAAATGTATCAAGTCGTTTTCTTCTCTCTCTCTCTGCTGTCCATGTTGTATCTCCATCATCTTTATCTCCTCACATGAATTGTAGCTGGGTTTTTTTGTGTAGTACATAAATATCTAGCCAGCATTTTGTTGTTTGACGAGTAGTGGAGAGAAAATAAAAGTATCAGTCAAAAGGCCATCTGAGTCACTGAATACTCTCTTTTATTCACTTTTTGTCGAAACAAAGATAGCCCATGGGAGTTTATTTATATAAAAGTAGTAGATCAAATTCCGTACATCCGTGTAAACAATAGCATTTCTATCGGAATGGCACATTTGTGGTATGCCCACACACATACCGCCGCCACTATCAGAACGTTCTTTACATATTCATTCATGTAGTTTCAAGATAAGGCACGCTGATTTTGTATGCTGATACACATGCACATTGTAAGGGTAATATGACATATATGATCATCATCCACAACGAGGAAACAATATATGACATAAAAGCATAATATAGGGGCTGAAACTTTTGGCAGAACAAAAGCATAAAACATGTTACAATTTGCGTGTTTGCCTCAAATTATTGGGTGTTTTCAATGAGTTCCTTTCTTTTGTACACTTTTCTTCGAAGCAAAATTACAGAAAATCCATCACTTCGACATGCTGTACGTTTGAGTGCATATACGCCTCAAGATCAGCATCGCACTTATTATCACGGCAAGCTTTTACCAATCACAAATCATTTACGGGATTCCCTCCACCATTATTATTACTGATGCACACGTACAAAGGTTATGTATACTTTGCCATAACAGAGTCGTGTAAATTCTTTCCGCTATTACTGGTCGTAATTGCATCGGAGGTCCATGTAATATTCAGCAGCACGGAAATAAGGCTAAATTACTGTGGCTGTCAAAGGCTCCATTTTTCACAAGTTATTATTGTAAAAGAAGAGAGAGAGAGAGAGCAAAGGAGCAAAAGCTGATTATGTCATACCTCGCAAAAAGGAAGGTATAAAAGGAATCATAAAGAAATTACGGGGGAAATGAAGGAAGGACCACCACTACCATCATCATTTATAACAGGAGTGTCTGGGCTGCACGAACACCACGACTAGTGCATTTAATACGCACAACTTTGTCAATAATGCAATGTATTTTACTGCTCCTCCAGTCGTAATAACAATAATATTTTTAACAGTAGAAAACAGGCATATATATGGGAGCGGAATAGCCATTCGTTATGTTATGTGACTTTGACATCCTCATCGTCCTTGCTTGGCTAGTTACACTCGTTTCTTTTAGCTTTTCTTTTTGTATCAGTCTTCTCATCATGATTTTTGTAAAAAAAGGCAAGAAAAACAACAAAAGAGTAGTGTAGTATTAGGACAAAAGCGAATAAGCCATTATAATCTTTGCTATAATTATGGCCGGCGTGGCATATAATAGAAAAAGCGGATATTTTTCTAGGCTAGGCTGACAGGTTTATATATTAGTAAGGCTTTTTTTGTTTGTCTAAGCACAAATGTTTTGAGGCAAGAGAAAGAGAGAGCGAGAAAACCCCAAAAAGAGAAAACGAGACAAGTCATCATGGTCGTCATCATCTAGAAGAAAAATAAGGCAGTATAGTTGCAATGGCTGGAAAAGAACTAAAACCCAGTCGAAAACAAAATAACATTTTTATTTATAGTTTTAGTAGTTGTATACATATACCATTAACGTGTACTGAGCTGCTGCTACTATTAAACTTGTCGTTATACATGATATTTTTGCCATATTATACGAAATATATATACTCAATAGTGTGGATTTAGGAGAAAGCAAAGAAGAAGAGGAAGATAGGAATAGGAGCCCTCTTACTTTTTTTCATTCTTCTTGTGTACCATATGCTGCTTGCCGTGTTTTTGTGGAAAAGCGTGTGCTGTGGACTGTGATGTGTGGTGTAAGGACAACAACATCACATCGTGTAGAGAAAGAGGGGGAAGCTCTACCACACGGCACTCTAATGCTGCTTTTCCCTATCACCCAGTTGAAAAGGTAGTATAAGTTTTTGTAGTAGGTCAGACAAGAGCATCATGCAAACATGTAGCCTACAAGCAGCAACAGTATGCCTCAACGTACAAAGAAAGCAGAGAAAAGAGAGAAATTAGCTTTGCATTTTGCAGAGTTGTTTGTAAAACTCCTTTCTCTTTTTCGCTCTAGTCGCTCGTGCCTGCCTGCTCAATTCAGAACGTTGTAGCATTTTCTTCCTCTCGCTCATTCTCTCTATTTTCTTGTCCTTCTCTCTCATATTTTGGTCTAATGAGCCACTGTCTCTGTTAGTGTTTAACATGGTTCCGATCTGGTTGGCTAAGCACATTTTTATCGTGTCCTCTCTCTCTCTCTCTCTCTCTCTAGTCCTCTCTTTTATGTGATACACACGTCTCAAAAAACGTACAAATAGATAAACGCATGGTGGGTTGAAAGAGAGCGAGAAACTCGGTGCAAAAGTGTGTGTGTGGATGTATAGTAGCACTCTACTTTCTTTTAGTGTTTCTGTTCCAAGAAAGAAGGATTCACTAATCTATTTTCACTCTCCTTCCCGACTGACTATAGTCAGTGTAAGAGCATCATTATCAGTCTTGTTGTCGTCGTCGTCATCGTATGAGTGAATTGAATGGTGGTGGGTAGTAAAGTGACTTATGCCACAAACACACACCTACCACATGCAACGGTTTCGTCTGATGGATATAATTATATATAGTATGTAGTTTGCTGGCAGTGATATGGTGGTGACTCATTTATATCCATCTCTGGACGAGGTGTTGTCATCAACATTATGAGGCAAAAGAGGAGAAGTAACAATAAGAGTAATAGTAGCAGCAATGGTAGTGGCGGTGCGAGTAACGGCAAAGGGAAGAAAGCAAAAAAGAGAAAGTTGTTGGATGGAGAGCAGCACCAGATTCGACGACAAACAACAGGAATAACGATGATGGCAGTGAAGGAAGCTGATGCTGGTTCAGCTTCAGCCTCCGCTTCTGCCGCTGCTGTTGTTACCACTACTGCTTCCGAGTGCGACTCAATCAATAAAATCACATTCTTTAGCCGCATCAGTGAAAGCATTCTGGATGAGAAGGGAAACGTTTCTGTTGTTACATGTACGACTCTCACATTCATATCAAGCTATATATTATGTATCCTCTATGCAATCATATCATATCTATAAAATGTAATCCGTTTTGTATAGGATGTCATGTCATGCCGTTATAGTATTCGATGTCTTTTTATTTGCCACTCATCCAACGAAAATATAAAATACTGTGTATATACTTTATAGATTTACTGTATACTTACGTTATACACACACATATAATATTATACTTATGCTTTGCACACAATCGTCGAAAGTATCTCGCTTAAAGCCGATTGTAGTTTCTTGAGCGGTTATATATAGTAAAGAGGATCATATAATCAATGTACTTTTATATACCTCTACACCTTTTGCACTGCTTTTACATGAAACATGGACCGATAAAACGATATGATTATTATGATACGAGAAAGCATCTAAAAAATAAGTAAAGAAAGCGAAGGAGAAAGCACTTTGTCCATTTTTCTTTATGGCTCCATTTCAATTTTTATTGTACGCTATATATACCCTCTTTATATTTTTTATGCCATTCTAATAGCCAGTCTTCTTGTGTGTATTAATAATATTTTCTCTTGTAGTAGTACCATATACATATATGGTGGTGGGATGCGATGGATGGTACGGTTGAGCACACCATGCACTCACAGCTTTACTTATATTATTATTTTTCTCTATTACAGCTCCGCATGTGGTTTGGTTTCTCGTGAGTGGTAAAGGTAACCACTCAGATCACAAGATGGTTGTGATTCAGCAAGATGACCTTCCAGAGTCCGCTGATGAGGAACATTGTATCCCAATCCCAATCCAGACATTCCTCTGGAGGCAGACATGTCCCTTCATCCGGCCTCGGTTGGGAAAATTGCATGAAGCCACTTGTGTGGTATGATACTCTTGTTTGTTTGCTCCTTTCTTACAACAATAATTAATAACAATACTTTCTCACAGGTCAACATCATGCCACCATATTATTTATATAATAACAACAATGTAATTGATGATATAATATAAAATATTACAGGAGAAAATATAAAGCTATTATTGTAGGTTCACGGACATTCATTCATGTTGTGTGAACGTTCAAAAGTTTCTTAAACATATACCTAAACTAAAAACTCTACAAAATCTACAAAAGTGTTCACAAACACATATATGTTTATACTAACATACTATATATCAATCCCACAATACAAAACTTGGTGAAGAAATTCTCAAAACTAATCAAGAACAACCATTAAACAACAGTTATTCTCAGAAGTTACATTTGGACTAATTGAATTTAAATTAGATATGAAATACTATTGGTGATGAATATTGTTGTTTGCATCTTGAAATGTTCTTTGGTGTACAAAAAAATAATATGCCTACATGTAAATATGTACATATGTGCTAACCAACTAAAAAATATATATATTATTTCTCTATTTCATGAATTGCTCTGCTTCTTCTCTCTTCATGCATATAGTTTTGTCAGTCGCCGGCAACTCATCATGTAAGAGCCGACACGTAAAATATATTTTTTTTCGAATGCCAAAAAAACAAAACAATTGTGTTAATAAAATTAGATTTAATAATGTATCATGGCAAAGTACGTTTATTTGTTTCGTTGTGTCTGTCCAAGATTCTATTTCGCACCTTTTTGCACTACACAAAAAAATATAGACTATTGCGATTAACTTCATGTGCGTAGGTATTTATGTGGGTTGATTAAAAATGCTTGTTATTAAAAGGGAAATTGACATTCCGTTGTTTTCCTGCTTATTCGCTTTTAGTTGTCTAACGATTATGATCTGATACTATTATTCTACCTACCATATTTTGCTGGTTTGTTTGTTTCTTTCCTTTTTTCAGTGTTCGCAAGCAATATTTTAGTAGCTTTTCCAAAAACAACAGAGTAAAATTGTGTCGTGTGTGTATTGTGTTTTTATGTCTCTTTTGTGTGTCCTACTTCTTTCATTCATTCCTGCGTGAAAAAAGTGCCTGCCTTTGTTCGTCTCTGCCTGCCTATATCATCCTGATTAATTAACCATTGACTAACTGGTCAGCGTTTGTAGTGTGCCATATGTATCGCTTTATATGGGTCCTTTTTAATAGAAAAGCTAATATTATTGCGGATAGAAAAACGGTGGTAGTGGAAACCACTACAAAACTCAAATTATTGAGAATATTAGGCTTGTATTTGCTTTCGTCATATATGTAACATTTTTTACAAGGAAAACGTTCTTGCATGTATGTCTTTTCCTTTCTCGCCTTTCCGCAGGAGAAAAAAGAAAAGAAAAGAGTTTTCTGACTCGTAGCTGTAGATTATAAATATGGGGAATAACTGACATTATCTCCATTTTAATTTAATTATTAGCTTTTATACTCGTTTATAGTGTCATGCTACTATCATTCCTACTGGCTACTAGTAGCAGCCTACCTAATATGTAATTTATATATGATGGAGACATGTAAGCTCCTCTCTGACAGCTCTCGACAGTTTTGTGCATGCTATGCTGTAATATTGAGTATATATGCAATGCAACATGCAATATAATATGATATATGATGACTTATAGAGGAGCTAAAAACAAACAATAGCATAAAAAATATCTTTTTTATATACACTCCTTGAATAACTCGGAGTGTTACCTTTTGGTTTTTATTTTTTTATTTGAGATTGATTTGATAATAGGTATGTGTATTTACTTTGTAGACAAGCAATAAATACGGCATTACATTTAAACTGTAAATACCAAATAAGTGTGCTACTGTATATAGTGTTTATACATTAGTTTAGTATGACAGGCATCACAATTTGTGATTCACAAACTGTCATGAAGGTGCATGCTTCCTTCCACTTTTGCTTTGTTTTTAATGTTTTTTAAAATAAAAAACAATTTTTATAAATATGAAAATTATTTGTATTTTTGCAATTTTGCTTTTTTGTGTACAATAATTTTAACTCATGAAAAACTTGAGTGTTTTTGCAGTCGCAACAAGACCGACTTTTCGGCAAACCAGCATCAAAGAAAATGTTTTTTGAGCCAAAAAAGGCAAGATTTTTGCGTACAATAAACCTTTTATACACACATAAAACACTACGTTCAGGTACACGTGGTGGTGTAGTTTTGGGATCACATCAAAAACTTTCACTTTTTACATTTTTTACACACACTTTCATATAGAATAGAAATACTTTATATAAAACTAATTATAAGTATATATTTTTGATAAGTTATAAGCATCTGTGTGTGTGTGTTTATTATCACGTAGCCGAGGAAGTTGAATTTTTGCCAAACCCCAAATTTTTAATTAAAAATTGATGAATTTTTTGAAATGCCGATATATTTTTATACGATTAAGATCGTACAAAGTTGAAAGTATGTTTAACGCAGTAGTAAAATTTAATCAACCACTAAACATTTTATAGAAAACTAATAAATAATTATATTTAACTATATAACTGTAATGCCTTAAACATTTTTTTTGGAAACCAGCCTAGTAAAATTGTTCTGTGGCATTTACTTCTTGACTTAACAAATCTGTGTGTCTGTTTGGTGGTAAAACTCGTAATTTATTAATTTCAACTTATAGAAAAGTTTTATTCTCCCTTTTTTTAACAAAATATACTAGTCTGCTGTTATTAATTAACAGACAAACTGTCCCACATACTTTTTTATGAATTCACCTTTTATATAAATAAATCTTTTTCCCCTTTTTCGATCCATTAAATAATTATACTATCTATTCTGTTTATACGCGTCAACCACAAACTTAACCAAATATATATATCCTACTCATTCATGTGTTGTGAAACTAATGTTATAGTCCTCCCTCACTTGTGATATCTTGTGGAAATTTGGAGTGTTTCGACTAATTTATATATATATTATATATAACTCTCTGTATTTGGTGTTGTTTTAACTTCCTCTGGCTTCCTTTGTGACATATTATCATATATAGTGTGTAATAATGTGTTTTTTAAAAGCAAGACTGTCTATTTACGTGGTCTAAAATAGACTAATGTTCCTTTCTGGGTTTGTTTGTATCATGTTTTTATTGCTTTCGTAACATGCTACTTCTTCATCGTCTACATTCGGATATGTATAGGAAATAAGGGAGGCCTGTAAGGTAAAATAAAAAAAAATAAACTAATGAAATTCACTTAAAAAACATAGTAGATCGATATTTTATACTTTTTTAGCAAGTGATATTTCTACAGCATTTATAGTATAAACATGCTACAAAAAAAATTATAACTATAGTACACCTTTCCTATTTTATGATCGTAAATTCTGAAGAAGAAAGCACTTAAATTACATCTGTAATTCCCTTCTTGGCGTTATTGCATGAAATGTAGAAAAAACGTTAGATATTTAGCTCACAACAGGATAGATGTGGCTATGTGTTTTCATTGTAAAAAATATAAAGTTGTTGATGTTCCTGTACAGTCATTGGAGAAAGTGCTGGTTCAAAACATCCAATTTGGACTTTCACCAAGTCTTACTGAAGCCATCCGAGCCATTCCAAGATGGCGAATGATACAGACTGCTTTCCCACATGTGATGCATTGCACCTCTCAGCTTTTAATGAATCGGTACATATACATGATAGTTTGTAGTATTACCTATTATGTAACTAGCGAAAGGGTTTGTATTGTAATATTGTAAATAGTTCTCCTCTGGATATTTTGCAAATTATTGGAAAGGAAAAAATATATGACAAAAGGTAAATTTGATGTGTTTTTTAGAAAGCTGAGTGGTATACAGGGTGGACTAGGAGCGGCAGAAACCAAGCTGTTGTATACCTTGCATTGGATACTTATTGACTCCTCTGAAGAGTGTGCAGACGCTGATTTTGAAAAGGATCGCAGGGCTGTCAGTCCGTTTCATTACTTATTTCCTATTTCAGCCGTCACGGTAAGTTAAACACATGCTGTATTTTTTTAAATGATGTCGTTTACGCTGCCGCAGGCGGTGCAGGCATAAATGCTCTCGCTCTCGCACGTACAACAGTATAGTTACTCTTAAAATGTTGTACTTGCAGCTGTTTGTGTACCTATTCGCACCTCTGTGTCAACAACTTCGGCCAACGGATTTTAACAATTTTCGGTTGGAAAATGGCTTTCGTATCTGGCCATCCATGTGGTCTCACAAATCCCCAGATCCTGTCTGTTTCGTTTGTCCGGTTAAGCCGAAACAAGCTCTGGATCCTTATTTTGTCCGCAAAGCAAAAAAGGATCCATTTGGCGATGTCTTCACAGGTAATATACATAAACAACATCATTATAATTATATACAAGATAAAATATTAGCATAGTTCATAAGAGTACACTTTGTACAAACGAGCTCATCATCTAGCTCCAACATTATTTTTAAAAGGAAACAAAAAATTCAACTCAATCTATATAAGAAAATGTTGTAAAAATAATATACAGAGGCAGATAGCAAAGGAACCAGGACTGATACAGAAGATATTGTGCATCCCAGTGGGGAAAAAATTGCTACTCCGCCACCAACTCCAGAGCATGCAAAACCGGAATATAGTAGAAATCTCGTGTTAGAGGAGGAGGTTATAAAAACTTACGACTTTCTTTTTATATTATCCTCCCTTTTGCTTCTTCCTCTCCCTCCTCATATATTATACTTGGATTCAGTATATCAGAGCTTTTCTGTTAACACTATTATATAATTTACAGCTTTGTGTATAAGTACACACTAACCATCATCGTAAATAACAAAGTGGGAAAGGAGCAAATACTGTTTTTCTTCTTTTTTTTCCTTCCCTTCTCTCTCACTTGATGTTGTTTTTATTTTTGTGCTCATGCTTACATGTATACACAATAGCTGGAGAAACTTGCACTCCCTACAACATCATCCGGAGGGAATTGTAGTAGCAGCAGTAGTATTACTGGAGCAGCTGCCTCTGGACCGTTTCCAGAAACGATCCCAGAAGAATCATCAAGTAACGATGAGGAGCATGTCATGATTTTCCGGCTAGGATCCATTCCAGAATCAGAAGGGTTAAAAGAAGCACAGTTATTTAAGGTACAGTACCCCCATATACAGTCGTCTGCTCATAACTATGCTGCATTGCCACAATAGTAATAATATATACTTTTCCATGTTTGTAATAAAACTTACTGATGATCTACAAAACATTGTACTGTGTTCAGTAAGACAGTTCATAACAATAAAAAAATTCAGAGAAAAAAGTTTGCAGTTAGTAAAAAAACAATTGTTTTAGCAGGAGAGTCATATAGAATCTTTACGATGTCAATAATGTTGCAGAGAATTGGCCCATGGTCATTGAAATTGAAAACTTAAAATTGTACAAGAATAATAGGAACAAAAGCCCACTACTGTGAACAAACCACAAAATAAGAATATATGAGACAATAACAGTGATAATGGTACTTTTGAACTGTTTAGTCAGCACAAAAAAATACCAGAAAAATAACAATAAAAAATTATTACATTATAAATTAGATGTCCGTTCCAACAAGACAGGCAAGCACTGAATCGGCCAAAACCTCGCCTTCTCCATCGGATAAGCCAGTGAAAGATAGAAAGGGGTATGTGGAAAACGAATGATAAATGTAAATGTAGCGTATTATGTACATAAATATCAGTGTATACCTATGTTCTTTGCTTGCTTCCTCTCTAACTGCTCCTGTACTGCTGCTCCTACTTTAGCTTATACATTTTGACTAAGCAAATCAACAGGATGCTAATAAATAACCCGTGCATCACTCTCACTCACGCACACGCTTTGTATGCATTCCTTAACGAGAGGATATGTAGTACGTATGTATATCGTTATCTGGTCTTATCACCGAAATGTGAGATGTATATCTTTTTTTTCTCCCTCTGCATTTGTTTATGGGGGAAAAAGGTCTAATGAATTCAGACCACGAACAGATTCTTCACCACGGGTCTCCATTGGAAGAGCGAGTGATATTCCTTCCGTGTCTGGGGTACCAGTTCAGCCACCTAAACCTATGGCCAAAGGGATGAGCCAGGACGTGTCGTGGAAAAGTGTTCATTTAGCAACTTTCATGGATGTTGCGGTTCTGCGCTGTTTATTCATTCCACATTGGGAAGAGGAAGGGGTTCACTGGGGTGTGACGTACATGTTAAAAAGGTAATGATGACAGTGATGATGTGGATTTGTTCTATTAAAATTAACTTTTATGTATATGCACTCAGTAGTTGCGGTTTCTACGTGTTTGTTCCAACTGCATGTCAACACTAAATAATCCTCATGTGGGCTAAGCCTCCAGCCACACACCAGAATCCTTTTTCCGCCTTGCCATAAAAAATCACTGTATAATATGCCTTCATTCTTTTCAGATTTGAAGAGATCATCGCGCATAAAGAAACATTAAGGAGTGAGAAGAAAATAAACCAAAGACAACGAAGCAATTCCCTTCCAGTAACGAAATCAAGGTGTTCATTTGTTGCCGACTTTGTACTTAATATGTCTCCAATCCGAACCGATAAAGAGAAAATCGCTGCAATCCGAGAAAAACTATTTAAGCCTGACTCGCCCGGTAGTAAAACGAAACGGGGTAGTGTGAGTGGACCTAGTGGGGGTGGGTTTGGGAATGGTTATCACACGACAATATTGAATGGTGGAGCAGGTCATGGTTCCACTCAATATATCTCTCATTCAGCGTGCAGCAGTCCCACTGCACAAAGAAGAGGTCCTGCCGATCGACGTGCAAGCGAAAAGGGCTCTAAAAGAAAGTTAACAATGTTCGACTTGAGAACATTTGTTGAAACCAAACTGCTTTCCAAGTCGGAAAAAATGCTGGAGAAAGTTGGTGCAGGAGCACCTCTTCTAGATGGGGTACAATGAAACTCTGAATTAGCTTGTCGTACATACAAAAACCCAAATATTTTGCAGCTGATGTTCCAACCCTCAAATGACTTTTGTAGGATATTGACGGAGAGGAGCCGTTTGCCAGACCACAATCGGCTCTTGGTCATCGGGATGACGAAGCCAAAGCCAATGAAACGATGGGTGACAACTATTTTAATGAAGGATCCAATCTCTTCAAAGGGAAAAGCATGCCAAGTCTAAGGTAATGTATACTAAAGCAAATTATTTATCATCCGGCCCAGACTACCAAAAAAATGTTTATAAAAATGTTTAAGCTCGTGATCAGGATCATTAAACTACAAAATAGTTCATAAATAGGTATACAATACGACTACTGCAATGATGGTAATATTGGTACATATAATAATAATCAAAATCATTGAAATAATAAAAAAAATGGAAGCAAAATACATTTTTATTTTCCCCTTCCTTTTATGAAACAAGACAAGAGATAATATAAATAGCAAAGTGAGTAGCATTATTCCGTTGTTGAACAAAAGAATAAAACACATGAACTATTCATTATTAAACTTTTTTGGGCAAGAGATTCACATCATCCCACCATCATGTCTCTTTTTGTTCTCGATCTGTCTTCTTATACATTTTCCTCTTCTGTCTCTCTTTCTCTTTGAAAACTCTGTATACAATACATTTTCCCATTCTTCTGTGTTCTTTCTTATTGCCTTCCATCTTGTATGTGTTCCATTTTCATCATTTATACATATTACTATATTTATGTACGACAAAATCTTTATGACAAAAACTTGACTACTGTTCTTGTATAGTAAGTAGAAAAACTATATAAATATATATCTTATAGCAATATGTATACG
>JAITYZ010004295.1:0-21564 GCA_027744595.1 Paronellides praefectus | reverse complement strand
TAAGTTAGTTAAGGTTTTACAGGACTAAATATTATGATGCGAATCAAGAATATTTTTTTTATTGAAATGTCAAATGGGTGATGGCTTTTATGTACTCGACTTCTTGGTCGGTAGCAATAAGATAAGTACTTATGCAAAATTGTTTATACGATACTACTTAAACTACCACCATCACAAAAGGGTTTCTTAGTGAAATTATTTTTTTCGGGCAACTCAAGGCAAGAATATAGGACCATTCAGATTCAAACTTGTATGAAACTCATATCATTACATGTATATCTTTGTATTGTTATCAGTTTATCAGTATCACACCAGCACCTTTCAAAACCATAATACATCGCCATTTTTTGACTGATACAACAATGAAGAAAACAGAAAGGTAAAAGTGATGAAAACTACTTAAGCTTTAATAGTGCCAACGTTCAACAGCTCTAGCATTGCAGTGAATGGTGACGGTGATCAAGTGATCATCACCTAGCAGGAAAACATCCTTAGATAAAAGGCCCGATTACAATGCAGCATTAATCATCGATTTCCAATGGTTTTTACTTGTTGAGTTTTATATGATTGTTGCGTTTATAAAAATACTATTCATGTTCTTATGAATACCTACATCATAATACATGCACATTAGTATGTGCATTGCAAATTGCAATCATGCAAGTCAGCTTCCCATTGTACAATAAACAACTCTTCTCATGATTATTAAACTGTCGCTTTCATTTGGGTTCATTTCCAGCATCATTCAGTGTATAACAGCTAATATGCACACAAAATAAATAGTAAATACCACGAAAACTGGTTGTACACGGAAAACAATAATTACCGTGAACAGGTTGTTTGAACTTAATGTGTACTTAATCAACTCATTTGCAGATCATTGTAACTGACAGGACAAATATTTTTCCCACCAACGGAAAAAAGTTGCAGCAGTGCACACCTACCTGCTAATTTTACCATATGGACCAATGCCCATTTCTACCAACGGTTCACCGACACAATATTGCAATTTCACTCTCTGCCACTACCGCAGAAAGAATGCGGAGAAGCTTGTTTCAGTTGTTTCAAATATTATGTTACAACATAGCATCAAGTTCATGACCTGCCACTCATTTTTATTTTATTTTTCTACACGGTTTAATTAAGACCAACGGCCAGCTTCTGGTACATGGAAAATGTTTTGTTCCGAGTTTGAGGATGGAATTGCTCCTCCGTCCGTAATAACACGTTTTACAACTCGTTTTACATTCGATATCTCACATATTTGATATGACGATGTGTAATGGTAGTGAATATTAATAAGAGCCATGTTTTTTTACTAAATTCTCAAGCTTTTCAACTAATTTGCATTGCATAATGTAAGACAAAGTAAAAAGTCAATGAATTTAGCCATATATTATTAGTTTATCTAGGAAATCTAAATGCGTTTTTAGGAAGAACTAGTCATAAAAATTTCATGCCGTCATTTCAACAAATTAGAACAATGAGTAATGGAGCAGGTAGTGCAGAAAACCCTTGAAAAATCACGATTAGCTTTTCAATTTTTTTTAAAAAAGGTTACCGACTACCAGGATAACTTCTTTTAGCACATATGTTTTTGAAAAATAATAATTTTCCTGTCTTGAATATAAGCACTTTAGCTTAAAATCTACTTCACAGTAAAAATATCGTGAACAAGTTGTGAGTTGTGAGAACTTGAGTTAAAAAACGTTTTGCGTACCATGAGTGATGAGCGGAATAAAAATGCTCTTGTAATATACTTCCGATGAATTATTTCACCTTAACCCTTTCCATATGTATTGTTTATCAGGACATCTAAATACTCTACTACTTTTATGTAACAGCACACATGTAATTACAATTATTCGGAAATCGGATAATGACTAAAATGCTACGTACGTATATCTTACTTTAGATAGCAATAGTGATATAATCATACTGATACTTTTCCTCCCCCAGTAGTTCACGTTTTATTAAACCTGTTCACAACAAGTACAAACAACGTCAAATCAGATGAGGTCACATTTTTGAATATTTTCATGTTTACAAAGACCAAGCTGGGAAAAAGAGCTAAACTTTGCAATTCAAATTTTTGAGGACTTTTGGTATGTCTGTATACTTCTCGTATGATGACAAGGAAAGACGTTTATTTCCGCTCCACTATCCATCAATACAAGACTTCCTTGTTTAATACGATGATCATCATCTTTCTTTGACAAAAACTTTCTTTGATATATTGTTCGTAAAATTACTTCCATTGCAAATGGCATACCCCGATTACGTTGAACATTTGGGCAGGGCATAGTACTATACACGTCTTCCGTCAGATTTAACTTGTACTCAATGTTCACATGTCTCCATTTTAATATTTGCAATGCGCATTTTAACATTGAAACAAAAAAAGGTTGTAAGTACCTGCCATAACAATTTGTCTCGTCATTTAAGTGGGAAACTACGTAAATAAAAGACAGGAAAATAAAGGAAATGTACAAGAACGTGCATGCAGGTGAATCTGTGATAAATGACATCAAATTGTGGAATCGTTGCTATTCAGCAACATTTACTAAAATGATGCTATCATCAGTTCAGTCATCCAAAATGTCTTCATTTTTTAGGAACATCCTCTATCCTCTTATATAAGTTAGCACATCTGCGTAATTCCGTAGTTGTTTTTGTGTTTTTGCTCATGAACACCGTACCGTATTCTTCCTTAAACTTTAAGCTACACCTTGCCTTGGTAAGAGAAGTAAGAGTAAAAACCAGATTTTTTTGGTAAATCAAAATCTACTACTACACTACACGAGGTAGAGACTTTTTTAAAGTGCACACCTGAAAGAGGAAGATGAACTTGGCAATCAAATATTTTCACATGGTTTGCTCCAATTTGTCATCAGATTCGTCTACAAAAAATAACATAAAAAGTTGATTGCGTGTATCGCAAAAACACTTAAATAAAATGTACATCATTTATCTCCATCAGAAAGTAGCTCAGAAGCGTAACATTGACATTTGAAGACTTTGAAAGCAATTTTTCTAAATTCATGCTTTGTATTGTGTGTATGAATATGGACATACTTTATATATTGGGGCAGCTTTATCAGTGTCGGTCGATATTAAAGTACTCCAGTGTACATCTGTTGATCTTTTACCCATTCAGGATTTCCTCATGATTAGGCAATTCGAACCGACAATCGAAAAATGAAAAACAAATAAATAGCTAATGCTTTGTCTTTTTCGTTGAATAATTACTGTATCCTATCCTTCCGCAGAACCTAATTTGTTTGTTGTAACTTTTTAGCATGAGAAATAAAATTTGTTTGACATTTAGAAGGATTGAAACGTATCATAAGATTATCAAGCAAGCAAGCAAACATTACTTTTATAGATTTATTTTTAAACAGGCATCTCAAGCATTATTGCGATGGGGCAACGGTAAACTTTTCTCGTTTATCTTCTTTATGTGTGAGTTTAAAATCAAGAAACTCTGTCTGAGCTTACACGCTTTTTACGAAAAATTGCGCGTTCATTATTTACACTATGTACAATAACATGTTATCTTCTAAACTAATTCAAACAATGGTGATCGTAGGTTGGATTTGCGACGAATTCAGGTAATGCGTTCCCGACTTGGGTTTTTAGTCTGGTTACGCTCAATAGATTGGAACTAAACGAGATTGTATGTAGCTAGTGCGCTTAGAACACAAATTCAGTACTGTTTAAAATAAAAATAATGCTACCTGCCATGCTTTTTCTCATGCCTCCACTGCGTTTTGTCAACTATCTTTGTGTCTCTACTAACGAATTGAAAAAGGGTAAGCAACAATACACACCGGAAGTTCAAGTGTGGTACTGGCGGCGGTGGCTCTTCATTTTGTTGGTTGATGTGCTATTCCCAGTTTATTGTTACACATGGGGCATTATATATTTTCTCTGAATATTTTGATGGTGCACACAGTAGTAGTCACATACAACACAACAACAACAGACCATGTTAAAGCCACACACACGCACAAAAAAAGCACGGTGTTGGTGATGCTTACTGTTACATTGTTGCTTTTTCTGAGTTCACCTATTTTAGATTGGTTTTTGTGGTGGAAGTACATCACGGTACGACGACGATGATTGTGGGAGTGGGAACAGTCGTAGGAAATGATTCATTCATTTTTATTTATCCCAAAATATTTTTCTGCTGGCTGTCGAGGGGGCATAATAATAATTACGTATAATGTGCAGAATAAGTCACTTTTGACAATACAAACTACGTATGATTTGAGCAATTTAGTGAATTTAATTCAGCCAGTCTTATCAAAACCTGACTACTTCCAGGTGGTTGAGAGATTTATTTGAATGGGGATTCGTTTTATTCTTTAGTTGCTGAAAATCAAGTGGGGGATTGGAATTTAATGTTTTTGTAATTGTGGCTTTTATGTCAAGTTGCGTTGTAAGAGTTGCATGATGATGATCTTGATGATACAGATTCATCGTGACAAATGCGAAAACCTTGAGTTTTGAGATGTAATGTTTTGTTATCGCTGTAGGAAATTTCAAGTCATGTGTCTCCTCAGGATTTCAATAAAAGTAATAATAATATCTTTTGTTACGCCCAAATTTTCAATGTCATCTTATATCAATACTCCAATTTTCAAGCGTCGCCTCCGCATTAAAATTATTATATAAATACCCCTTCCCATTCGGTGCATTTCTCTTAACCGTGACCTGAGCTCCATATTTTTTGAAGTTGATGGATATGAACAATTAGTTTAAAATAAACAAAAAATTGATAACAGTCTAAAAAACTAGTCGACATTCAAAAGCATGTCAGGGGTTTTGTTAAACTGATATCTATCACTCAATAATAATGACTCATATCTATGTGGAATTGATTGTGAGTTAGTTAACGCATATACGAGGTGAATTTCGAATTTGAATGATGAGTCATTAATGAGTTTGGTTTTTGCTTTACATTATTGTCAATTCAATAGGCTTGAGTCAACATTCTCATTGTTGTAGCCCACTTGCAAAATAGTGAATGTTTTTTTTTTCCGAATGTCTCACAATGCCCCATATACACGTATAGGTATATACAACGATACAACTGCATGGCCCACAGGTAAATGACATTCTATATGAAAAATATAGAGTCTTTAATCAGCAGCATTCGTTTTTTTAGACAGCACAACGAGGACATTAGCACAGCTCATCTTTATTATGTTCTCAGTGCATTCAGCTACAGAGCTCCACCCTAGTTTTTTTTAAAGTTAAACTAGATATAAAATAAAGTTGGGATATATATACACATGTTTATTTACCAAATTAATAATTTGATATTATAGTAGTACAAACAGACAGAGTCATTACGATTACAAAGTCAGTAGCCAACCTGTTTACCTTTGCCTGAGTATTTAAAGATCTTCATAGTACAATTGTTATTTTAATGCTAAAAAATATAATACACAGAGCGATTTATCATTGGTATCAAACCCAAATTATTAACCTGATTGCATCTTATCTACACTTTGTTTGCGTGTGCTTGTGCATGCACATGCTCATTGTGTGTTGTGAATAGTGTATTATGTATATTCTGCACTGTATATACAGTTTACTATACAACACATCACTTGCATATTATTACTTTTCCATTAATTCATGGGCATCATTCTACATGATATTATTATATTTTATACGTTCTGTATATTTTTTTATTACATTTTTGTTGAACTGTCGGCTAAAGTCGCCAAGCATGACGCATAATGAACTTAACCTAAAACGCCAAAGTTATCTGAATGTTGTGTCAATATCACTGTGACTGTTTACCCTTTATTCTATGACACTGCACTCACGCATTAAAACAAGCACCACCCAGAAACCAACGTCTTCGCTTGTTTTCGTCTCTGATTTCAGGCAATAAAAAACAAACATAGGTATTATAACAACTAACAACAATCACTGAACTGATGTTGTATTGTTATTTTTTGCACACACTAATAATAAACCTACCTGTATATTAAGTAATCATTTTTTTTCATCATCACTTACCATATGCATATGAGAGTGTCTTACCACGTAGAATATTACTGCAATAACATGAGATTTTCATGACCAGATAGGATTCTATTTCCGGATTATCGGAGATGATAATATAATTCAGAGTGCACTTTTCATTTTGAGTAAAGGAAGGCTTTTCGCATACACGCATGTGGGTTACAGTTACATGGTTTATAAAAATAATTTACGTAATGAAAAGTAATTCGTGAACTACTTAATTTTTGGAAGGTGGCAGTCAAAGTAAATTGCTGCATATTTTACAGTGTGTGCTTAAAGAGCCATGACCTTCAAAACATTCGGGCGAAGGAAGTATAACATAATGTTTTCATACAAACTGTCTGGTAGAGCGGAAGAATTTTTATCTATCATCTATCTTCTTGATATTACTACACACATATGTACTTAAAATCATGTAAAAGGAAAGTAAAAAGCCTCTTGTTATTTTGGATAGCATATTATAAGGTTAGTTTGATTACAGTTTTCGGTTCTGTATTGTTCCGTTATTGCAGATGATCTTTGATACTACGAATTATATTGCAAACCATATAGTACAAAAGTAATAATTTTCTTATTGCTGGCGAATATTCATAAAAAGCGAAACCATGCTATAATCCAATTTTCTTGTTAAGCCTGTCTTGCTAATTATTCTCGTACCGTGGAGAATACAGAAAAGTGATGGGATTCTGTTTTATGGCCATCAATGTGCATGGGAAGTGAACAATGAGAAAGGGGGATTTTTGTGCGCGCATAGAAAAAAGGTTACATAATCGACATACCTATACCTATTCATTTCCTTTCCCCGTCAAACAACTGTATTTTTTTTCGACTGCCTATGTGAATAATGTGATATTACATATTATGCTGGCAATAAAAGATTCGCATAATAATAGTATTTTGATGACTTCCAATCAAAGGCATTATACATGCGAGCAACTGTTCCCAATCGTCCAAATATTCCATTTACGCACGAGTTACCTACTTTAACGGTTTCAGACTTGAAGAATGAATTTGAAGAAATCAGAACAACGTACGTTCATTCAGCCACCAGAACTTGGTAAATATTAAAAAAATGTCCCTTCTGAATACAAAAGTCGTAGTAAAACTAAGATTCTCTATCGAAGCCACGTTCTACTTGATTGATTGTATTCAATGGAGCTCAATTTCGGAATAACTGTATATTTTCAAAGTCTGCTCAGTAAAGCGGAAAAATGCAAACTTTTGCAGCAGTAAGAAAGAGAACATGTAGTTAGAAGAATTTTAATACCTACCTTTAGTAGGTACTGCCTACTTATTGCTATAAAAAAAGTGTTCAGGAATTTATTGGACATTTTTATATCCCACCATTAAATACGTTAGTCATAATATTCAGCGTAGTCATCATGATCTTACCATTTCCTGTGCACCAGAGTGTGATGATAAGATATGGTTTGTCTTGCAAACTGCTCATGCATGGAAGCCAGTTGGTATTATGTATATATTCCTACTAATTTGCAATTAAGTCCAAAAGTGAACTACATGTCATTTATTATTACAGGTGACTGGTGCACACATTGAAGATATTTAATTACTGTTAAGATGTTATATAAAACTGCAGCTTTTCTTGTCAATCTCACACTCTAGCGAGGAAATAGAGAGGAAAATCATAACACAATTTTTCCTTTGTTTTTAGTCGTTTGTCTTTCGCTACTACTCCTGCTATACGGTTGAGCATGAGTATGAACATTTTATGCAATACACCACCAGCATCTATCCTACTTTCTTATTTGTATGGGTCCAATCGTCAATAAGTCTAGTGAACAAACAACGCTTCTTTACAAAATATAACTGATTAGTGCATGAAATTCGTTCATTTAAAATAATATCAACTATAAACTATAAAAAACGTATACCTCAATGATTTCTTGTATTTTCATATACACAGATAAATGTAGCTCCCTCACTTATCATTCATATATCTGCACTGAAATATCGTTAAAGATAAAATAGTGGATTTTATATAATAGAAGACAAGGACGTGAACAAGTTCGTAGAATATTATTACTTACAACAAATGTGTGTTGGGGCACCGTGGTTAATCTCTTAGAATGGTTTACGAAGCTAAATAATAAATATATCAAGACATCATCTCAACATTTGACTTTTCTACGTTTTGATACGCAATAAATGTAAAAAGTAACTTTTTGCATGCTGCTAAACATCATGTCATATTTTTGATTGTATAATTATTGTATTTAAGCCCAAACTGATTAAAGAAGAGCTTAATGATGATGATGAAGTGTAACTGATGTAATATATCTGTATTATAGTCTACCAACAGCAAAATTAAACTAAATCGATACAAAATTAAGGGAACTTTTATGTGATTTCGTCATAATAATTAGCTATTTTTAAAATATTATAGCTGCATCGTCATCTTCCGTATACGCCAAAGTTGGTTATTTTTCGCTAGATACCTCGTGTCGAAGAATTTTCGTATGATGTCCTCTTTTTTCTAATGTATGTTACTGCTGCGATTACGCATCACATTTACATCACCACCTGTTGATTATTTTTATTAGATTTTATTTTACAAAAATGTCATTAATTGAAAGGGATCTTTAAAAAGGTATTTTGTCGCCCAGTCATCGTTTTCCCAAATGAACACAAGATGATTTATACAGGACCACGACAATCTATCTGACAGGTTTAGCATGAGCGAAATATATCATTTACTCATTGAGGACAAGCCGCCTTTTTCTTATTCCTTCCATTTTCAATCCAGAAAAATAACAAAAGAGTTTTCAAATGTGGTTAATGCAGACGCATATACATAGGTGCATATGTTCTAAATATATATTAAACATCTCCATCTGATGTGTCTCTTTGCTTTTTGTATTTTTTGTCATGTTTGTTCGTTTATATAATCGCTTCCTCAAACCCGAAAAAAATAAGGTGCGCTGCACCAAGTTTGGTTTGATTGCGCACATACGGTATACAAATTTTGTAGTAATCCTAGTAATCAAATATATTTTACCAAGATAATCATCATTTTGACAAGAAGGGAAGATGATCATTTTTAGAAACTCTTAGAAAATTTATGCTGATAAAGCAATTCAAGCTTTCAAATGACGTTTTAATGCTGTCCATATTTACGTTTCCGTACATGTAGGTGTTTTATAAGAGAGATGTGTGCAATATAATGCAATAGAGAGAGATAATATTATGCGTAGGAAACTTCGTGGTCGTTGTCACCTCATAATTAATAAATTACCACATATGGGCCAATCAAAAGCTTGTCAAAATATAATCACAGGTTGATATTCTTTTTTTTTTTTTGACCATTTATCAAACTATCAGCCAAAAAACGTTGTAGTAAAAGTGATGAAAAAACATAAAACATTAAAAATTTGAATTTGTTGAACGGGGAAAAATTGTTCGTCTCATGATGGTTCACGGTTCACAAAAGTGTTCATGTATTTATGCATATAAAATTTCTTTTCGATTATTTTGTAACCTGACAGTCAATCCTGAATCCTGACATCATCACATCACACAGATCACATTTGAATTGAAATCGCAAAATAATCGCATGTGTGTTACAATACCAGCAGGATTTTCCTTTTCGTTTCTTTTGCGTGTATTATGCAAATAAATATCCACAAACTACAGACAAATAAGGGTTTTTCTTGACTACAGACAGCTATTCTCTCACTGGCTGACAAAGGATTTCAAAATTACATGTTATTATGCGAACAAGCACAAAAGCTGAAAGAAATGAAAGTTGAAGTCTGAATTATTTTGACACAGGTAATGTCGACTATACACGCCTGTATACCTGCCTGGGTATATTTATTACATGCAATTATCTATTTAAGTTAAACCACTAATTTTCAAAGAATAAAAAGTCATCATCATAGTCATCAAGAATCAATTTTTTGAGTCTTTGCCGGACAAAAAATATATTATTGTATTGTGATTGAATAAGCGGTGTAATCAAAATTTACAACAGTCAAAGCAAAAAAAATATACCGCCGCACCAATCATTATCCTCTAAGGTTCTAGTTTTATGCAATTAAAAAAATTCGAGTATTGCGACCCATTACTATCAGTGTGTCAGGTAACGTTATTGTACAACACGATCAGACAAATAATAATTTTCCTTCCGGTTATCCATATAATCAATAAATAATATATTGCAACAATAATGCCTGCAATACTTGTTATACTTTTCGATATTTTAAAAATGAATTCTACCTCCCTATTCTACTAAATGTACTCACGATTTACTGCACTACATCAAGACAGTAACATTGAAACCAACAAGGTAATACGTTTACATAACTCTCGTTCATATATATATATATTGATTCGGCAAAGATCAAATAAACTTATTAAATAGTTATTTTACTACTTTACTCCTTCATTTAGATTCTTTACATACTTTTACAGACATGACCTCACATGCATTGCAAAAAAAAACAAGAAATAATTGTAACATATTGTGTTGTACTGACCGGCGAAAAGGAACTGTGTTTTTTTATTCGCCGTCGCTCTATACAGTTGGTATTTTATGAGAGGAAATCGACTACTGAAGCACACAAATCTGTCAAATTAATTTCACTTGATCTCTGCAGGACACTATAATTCACAGTGTTGTAGATACCGTTTTTTCCGTAGTTGATGCTCTGCCTCCACTGAACTGCATTGTTGAGGGCTAAGATTAATTTTCGCATTTTGTATGGTACTTTCTTGTTCATCAGCAGAGCATCGTCGTGAGAGTAGTTGGGTTGGACACGACTAATCAGATTGAGGCACCGTGGTGCAGTTATGCATACTCAAGTAACATCATCAGGGAAGAATCTTTGAATAAAGTGGCATGTAATTTTATAAATAGGTATATATTAACCCCTATCTAGAGCAGTACATTGAAGGAAATGAGATGGAAAACCAGATTAGCAAATATCTAGAATTATTGGGAGAAATTTATTTGACGAAATTATCAATCCGACATTGTTATGTATTATCAATTGATCATCAACAAAATAATGAAAGACTGTTGATACCAGGAATCGGGTTTGTACTATTGCCCCATTACATTTACTTTTTAAAAAAATGACGCAAACAGGTCCACACTCACAAATCGCACAGTAAAAACAAAATTTCAGTTCGCAATACAGAAAAACGTAGAAATCTTATGAAACCATGTTACATGCATACCTACCTATAAAATAGAGGTAAAATAACAACATAGAGATACAACTTATTTTTTTTATATGTTCGATCGATGCGATCATCACATTACACAAACTAGATGGGGGCTGAACCAAGCGTATGTATCTTGACGCCCAATCAATAATAATATTTAATTTTTAATCAAGTCGGTCTGACATTATTTGCGGAAAAAATCATACAATGAAAAATATTCCCGTTTTTCTGCTGACAAAAATAGTGTTGTTTCGCTAATTTTGTAGGCGCAGTTTTTAGACTCTTATTCCGTCCTGCTCTTTGCATCTCACATCCTCATTCAATTTGACAATCTAGTGTGGTTACGTTTGGTGTGTGAATAATAATATTATGTCTTCTTCAATCTTGCGTAAAACAAAAACACATTAACGGCATACAAAACATTTTATCTAACAGGTTGATGTCTGAGAGTGTAAAGATTATGAAAAATGTGCAGCATATTGTGGACTGGACCTATTCAAAAAACGAGTAAATTTCGACAAACAAAAACATGAATCTAACATGACAGCTAAGAGGGAGGGTGAGGGAGCAAGTAGCGGAGAGACCAGACCAACTACTTTTGATTTCATCAATAATCCATCTGTCCAGAAAGAGGAATTCATTATCATCAGGTCCATATTTTTTTATTATTAAATTTACAGTTGATTGATGCAAATGAGAAAACCACAGAATGAAGCCCAGAAGAATGGACAAAGCTGTTTCTCCGCTTTGTTAGCATTACAATTATTGCAATGAAAGATCCATCCATACACGATCTTGAACTTGAATCACTACAACAAAACTGTGTACTTGTAACTGTTATAATTTTTTATAGTAATACCAGTTAGTTGACGACTTTGAGGCTGATGATGAGGTAATATTGCAATTTATCTCTTTCACAAGCAGCACCCCAAGATGCATTTAAAGCGGTTGAAGTCGACATATCCGTCATAATCATCATCACATCAATATAATCAAAATGATATCTATGCAAGCTTACAAAAGTTAAGAATTTATTTACATGTATACCTACGTGCCTACCTTTACTCACATCATAGATGTCTAATAAAAGTCATGCATGTTTTATTCACTATAAGGTATGCAGGAGATGATGTACACAATATTTGTTTGAGTAATACCTCGAAATAATGATCCCTTGCTCAAGACAATGTTTAAAATGCTAAAATAACCACTTAGCCAAACATCTAATTTTCTTATGCTGTAGGAGGCGAAGAAAGAATTGAAATTCATAAAGGTGCACACTGAATTAAATTAATCCTTTAAATGCAACCTTCATCATAGAAAAACATACTTTATAAAAAAAATTCTATAAAAATTAGATGAAAATGTAGATTTTCCCGTAACGTGTTTTACAACCACCATTTTTTTTAAACAGTAGGGTGTATAATGTTTTTTTAGCTTGTTGAAAACCCAGTTCCTTTTGAATAATGAATGCAGTATGGTGCTGTGCTGAATGAATTGCGAAAATCGAAAACAAAACAGTTCCACTTGATTTTTTTTTCTGATTAAGTAATCATAACATTCCTTGCACGTAATTGTATAAACAAACTTTGTCAATCGTATTTTTATGCTGAAAAAATGCACCGAAACCATTTGAAAAATTAGAATATTTCGTGGTTCTTCCTTCTATCAGCCAAAAATATTTAACTTGTCTGACCAGTATTTTATCCAACGATTAAACAAAGTATTTATCACACTCTTTTTAATTTTTAAAAACCCATTGTCCTGAAGTTTTTCCATTACCCCTGTTTAGTTAAGTTTTTTATTCGTATAATTATAAAACCTACTCTTATGCTATGAAATTAATAATCATCACTATATCACTTCTCTAGTAGCAGCTTTCTTGAAGGAGGGTTCAGGAAGGTGTTTGAAATCTTTCCACTATGATATTTTTTCATTATCAAGTTTTTATTACGAACTTCGTTAACGAGCGACATATTATGTTGTATGTTAGCTCCTACTGAAGATGAAAGCAAAATAAAAACCTTCGACAACTCAAAAGTACAGTTTCAAAGTGCAATTCATTCACAATGGCAGTCGCTATCACTGAGTATTTTCCATGTATTGTGATAATAATTGCTCCAATATATATATTTGTGTTGTCATTTATATGCAGTTAAGCTAAAATATTTGTGTATAAAGTGTGTTTGATTGTAGTGTAGTGGAGAATGGAAAACATGGTGAATTCGGAAATTCAAGTATTTGGTACCTTCTACCAAATTACCAGACAATTTTCGCCTTAAATTGCCAAGCTAGGTACATGTCTGACTACCCAAGAAAGAATCTTGCACGAGATCTACAAAATAATGCAATTTTGTCCCGTTTTAAGAAGGAGTCAAGCCAAAAATCAAGGTTACAAGTGATACACTTTATCAGGAAAAAAGGTTTCATTCATGTAATCTTGTTGTACATTAAACATTTTTGTTGAATTTTGTGTAGCGTGGCCAAAACGTATCCTGTATTTACCTTTCCTTTTCCATTATTTTTTTTAAACTTCCTTTTCATTTGAGAAGTAAAACGAATTCGCCCACTCAGATCTGCTGCATGATGATGATAAAAAGTAATAAGCTCATTCCTATTATATTCCTATCGATCCTTAAAATTAGTGTATCGTTTTCTGCTGAAACAAGGGAATCAAAAAGTCATAATAGCCAAGCCAATAAAAAGGAGTAGCGGTTCTTTTACAAACAAGGCACTCTTTTCCTTTTCTTTCATGATAGTAAAAATTGCATACGCCATACCGTGGAGATAATGAGATAAAAGCATAGTTATCCACGTATATCGTTTGAGTATGCATACATGTATCGACCGAACCAACAACTAAATTGTAAGCCGAAAAATAGCATATGTGCAAAAGGTAAAATAATGGAATTTTAAGTATGAATCTTGGATGTTTTGTAAAACGGAAATGAAAAAAAAACCACTTTGATATTGTACCAAAACCAATCATCTTCACTTCTGTTTTGTACATCTATAGTTGAATGCGTATTGCTCATTGCGGGTGCGTAAATGTAACTTGTTTTAGGATGTTACGTGTTACGCCTACACAGTGTGTAGTACACACATCAAACCAATTGTAATGCATCTTTGATATCCACGTTGGTTTTCTTAAACTCTTCTTATTTAATGATTGCTAGTTTCATCATCCAGCTAGGACGTTATACTATTCTTTCATGTTTTACAAAAATAGATGCATTTTAAATGTGGCTCCAATAATCATGAAATTCAAACAACTTGCAATTCTGGCATGGATTTGATGAATGAATTTGGTTAAAAATGCGTAATAGATATGTGCGTACCATTCTTTAACGTTCATTTTATATGCATACCTTTGGAGGGATTTACTACAGGAGGAGTGACGACGAAAAGATAAAAAATATGTCAGCAAAGAACTGTTTTACGGAAAAGTGTCCTGTTCCTGTTTGTTATTCGCATTTCATAAACGTGCGTATTTAAGTGTTATGTATATATATATACGTTTTGATATAATTTACTGTTGGTTCGATAAAAATTTTATTTTATGTATCCCAAAATGGTTGATAAAGACAGTTCCTACGTTGTTTGTTTTTACACTGCATGACAAACCTTTATAAGCACCCAGAACATTTTACATGTTACTTCAATATTACTGCCATAATAATAGATAATTTTGTTTAATTCTTGTTCGTTTCTTCCACGTGCTATTGGTAATAATAAGTCAACAATCTATCATCATATTACTGGATTTACAATATATAGGAAATGTACTTGCTTGAAAACTAGAAGCAAGAGTTTTTTCATTTTCATGTTTGACACAAAATTGTAGGCGTATAGTTCTAGCTTCAGTTTTTTTTCTTTTTTCCCGATACCATTTAAATTGTGCGTGTCAGTGTGACTCTGCTGATTCACTATAAATTTATTATTATATTACAAACAATCACATTATGGGAAAAGGCAAACAGACAGGAAAAGAAAATCGTACTTTATACGCACTATAAACAAAATCCCCTTTCTTATTTATAACAAACTTTTTGGCTCCCCTTTTCCTTCTGTCGCTTGACTCTACTTTCGTGTCTTCCGGTTGTAAATTATATGCGAGGAAGCAGCTACCGTGTTTTGACTGTCCACTACACCAGGTGGAAGCGATTGAACAACGGACGGATGATACGGGAAGAAGGGGGATGAACGATGCTTGATTCTTGTAGTAAACAATAAGGCAAGAATTACACCGCTCTTCCAGGTAACATGGAAGTAGTAGCAGTCGAATACTCCCTAGTAGGAAGTCCCTAATTGTGTTTCTGTTTATGCATGTAAGTACATACCTATGTACATGTCTTAACATAAAAAATATAGAGCGCAGTTTCAAGACTGCATATTATATGATTTGCATGTATTTATATTTTAAAATGTGATATCAGGTTTTAATTTTTATGCACGCTCAATTTTCAGTTAAAAATTACTTAAATTATGGCCTAGTTATTCCTTCAGACTGAACTACATTTTGTATTTACCTGATATATGTGGCAGGATATCCAGAATCCAGAAACTGCTTTAAATCACTTAAAAACTGGAAAAAGTATAAGGCAAACTTAAAAATATATCGTCACTTGTAGTTTTGTAAATATAAACTTTAAATGCAACAATGCCAAATTCACAAGCATTCTTGAATATTCAACTTCACACACTGTTTCACAAAACGAAATCCATTATCACTTGAAATGGTATACTATGCCTAGGTTCCCTTGAATATGAATCCTTCTGGCTATCTGCAAAACTATTTTATTGAACTCGAAGGGATGGGAAAGCAGAGTATATATGGAACATTTAAATCAATAGTTTTTCACATAAACCAAGAGTCAAGACCAAGGGAAGGTCAGGTAGGCAAACACTGTGAATTCGAGTAAAGTTATTGTTTCATCCTTTTATATGCGATGACTCCTCCGGTGCAACAATACTCATAAGCGTCTAAATGAGTACTGAAGTAACCAAAGGCACATGTTGGCAGTTTAAACTCAAAAGCATACATCGTTCTCAACATTTCACATTGTTGAAGCTGCTCAACTAAACTAACCGTGTTAGCTTTGTTGCTACAGTCATACTCAGGTAGATGTGAGCCTTTTTGTTACATAGTTGGGGGAATCTTAGCTCGTCAACAACACAACTCTGTTTGGTTGTGTGCAAGAACTACAGAGCAACAATGAAATGTATATATGATATATGATAGATTCCACTATGCACAGAATGCACACACAAAAGTATGAAACTAAACGCCACCATAAACAGATTGTACAATGCAGGTAAATTGTTGCACTGCACGCACACACGCAATGTTTGTTCGAAGTTCGAACGTTTTTTTATTATTATTTTAAGACAATGGACAAGACAACGCGATAATCCTTTGGCCTATTCTGTCTCTTAGCCGTCTTTATCTACACACCGGGAAAAGCCTGCATTGGTTCATATAATTAGCTGGTTCAATAGTTTGCAATTTTGTGATGAAAATTTCCAGTGCCAATTTGGCACTGCCAAAGCATGTCAAACAAAAAAGTTAATAAAATTTAATGAATATTGTAAAGGTAGAATGGTTATGGGATGATTTAATGGAACGCAAATTAATGGATCAAATGTTTTGGTGCTGCTAACTTAAAATGCTGCAGGTATGTCGGGAAAAGATATGAAAATCATCGTATTCCTCTTGGAAAATTGTGCATAAACTAGTTTTTAGTAATGTATATCAATTTAACAAAAAACTAATCCATCTTTAAAATTTTACAATCAAAATTTATTTATTTCCACCAATAATCCAATCTATTCCCTATTTTTGGGATTAATTCCTCATCCACACGTAATCAACAGAGACACAAAAAATATGAAAAGTTGAACAAAGACATCAAATGCAAATAAAGCATTGGAATCGTAAATCCAAGCACAACTTTATGGCTGTGTACTGTGCAAAAATCCTTTCACCCCACTGCTGCCCAAAAGACGCCCGCTAGTCAGTTTGAGCCCTTCACAGGTGTTTACTATGCTGTTGCTTGTTTGTAATTTCTTTAGTAATCTCATGTAAATGTCATCATGTAGTTGTGTTGTTGTTGTTCAGTTAAAAAATAATATTAAGTAACTTCAAATTTTTTAATTAGTATTGTTTTGGTAGTAGTAGTAGTAAGACAAAACTGTGATCTGATATGTGATGCCATGAAGTATTTAAAACGTAAAGGGCGTTTGGCGGTGATAGCTTTATCCGGAATTGCTATTACAGTTTTTTGTATGGAATATCTCAGTTACATTTATAATCGTTCAACATGGAAAGCAATTAACATGACAGATGATGTCGCATTAAAAGTATTATTCGTTGCTGACCCACAAATACAAGGAGAGCAACAGGAGAATTTTTTGTACGGCTGGGTTTCCAGATGGGATGCTGATAGGTGATTATGATTAAATTAAAAGATTTTGATGAACAAATGACTTGACTATCAAAAGTGTTTTCTGTTATGTTAGTAGCTAATTATTGTTTTTTATGTGTTTAGGTATCTCAGTAAAAACTATCATCTTGCTAAACAACACATATCAGTAGGATCTTCGATTTACCAACTAATGAAAATCCGTCAGACAAAGTAAATACTACAAGGAGTGAAAAAGGGATAGTAATTCCATGTTTTAGTTTATTGAAACAAAGGTTACAAAAGACGATATTTTGTCTCTTTTAAGAAATACATATTTGTTCCTGGTGATAATGACGTTGGAGGAGAAAAGGCTGAACCTGTAGATCCCGTGAAGATCAATTGGTTTACTAAAACGTTCGGGGACTTTAGATCTGTAACTAATGTTTACAAATCTGGAATGGATGTTCAATTTGTAAAGGTACATTTTCAGAAAAACAATGACCTTTAATAACAATATTCTGTAAATGTAAAAAAATAAATTAAAATAATATACATTATTATACATGTAGTTTTGTATTTTGGATGGAATGTTCTTTTCTTGCTGTAGATGAATCTATTTATGCCAAACGAGTACAAAAATCCCCTTAAAGGGTACGAGCATGTGATAAATGGAACAAAAACACCGGATGTCCGATTGATTATATCCCATGTGTCATTACTTAGTTATATGACGAATTCTGTAGAACAGGTAAAATTCTATTTTTAAACTATAAAAACCTGTCATTTTGTATGTTTTTCTGTCTATGCTTCAATTCAAATCATAATTTTGCTTTGCTCATTCCTCCACATGTCAATTAATTTAGGTTTTAGAGAATTTTCAACCAGACGTTATCTTTTCAGCCCATTCACACAAGTCTGCTTTCATACGATTGGCAAAAGGAAGTAAAAACCAGAAGAGTGTTCACATCACACATGACTTTTTATTACCTGAAAAATCACAAGACACTTCTTCAGAAACCGAACAGGAAATCTACAAACGTGAACACCAGCAAAAGCAATCACTCACACAGTCGTACAAGATGAATTTCAGGAAGCATTCTGATACAAATATACATGAAATCCTAGTTCCAACGTGCTCATATCGAATGGGCGTTGAAAATATGGGATACGGAGCAATGGAACTTCGTAAGACTCAGATTTGCGAATATTTTTTTATATTTCATTTCATACAATTGTTCGCTTTGAAATACGACATTATTTCTTTTCCTTTTGTGTAGATCGAAATGGAACGATGGTATATACTGTGCTCTGGCTGCCGTCTCGCTTTAAACAATTATATTTATACATTGCAATTTACATATTGGTGAAGATCATTCTGACCCCCTGGTTATTTTGGAAACTAGGTACTTATATTTTTAGAAAGCTAAAGGAATCTCAAATCTTGCAACGTGTCAATAACTATTACACAAAAATCGTCTGATTGTGGTCCCATTTTAGGAGATTATACTATGATTTGCATTTGTATTGTGTACAACAGTTGTGAGTGATTATTAGCATTTATCAAGTTAAGGCATTTTTAAGGAACAGAGTCTCCACATTCCAAGTGTATACGAGTGTATTAAAATTTCATACTTTATCACAGTATTACTTACTTGATATATGCCAAATTAGCATAGCCAATCTTCAAGTAACATGGTACCTATATCACGTGAACAGGGACATAAGATGGTCAAAATCACTTTAACTTATACACGGCGATGACGATCAATGTTACGAAAACAATAAATTAACTAATTATAAATTATATTTTTAGCACTTTTTTAACTGAGTGTATGTTTTTAATGCGAAAAAAAGGATAACATTAATCTGAATGATCACGTTAACTAACGAGCCGCGTTTCTCAAACCATGAATCTAAAAATCTGAAATGACCAGCGTACAATAATTTTTATTTATCTTTTATGCAATGAAATAATTATTGCCAAATGCCAAAATGATGAAAAATCGTAATTATTTGTTACAAATAAAATTCCCATATTACACGCAGAATATTTGATCAGTTTACATAATTTCAGTTTATTTCCTGCCTGCTCGTGATATATATATTAATATTTTTCAGTCATACATTTTGAACAATGTATCGGTAAGCCTTACTCAGTAAGGCAACAATGTGTCCATTGTGAATAGTTTTACTTTTACAATTTATCTAATAATGTAAGGAGTACTAAACTAGCTTTGTAAACACTAAATAACGATTAAGAATACGTATCCCACGAAGGTCAAGCGTTGATACTATTCACAGCAAACACTAATATTTTACGAATAATACGAATGATCAAGGAACACAATATTTTGATTCGGGTCGGGGGTGAAAACCCTTTTACAATAAATTTACCCCTGACTGAATTCAGATTGATTGAGTACGAAAAGTACGAATGCACCCTCCATATAAACTTTACATTTTAACAATGAATGGAAGTTATTACTTTGGCATTTGCGGCGTTGTTCGCCCTCAGCATAAGCAAGTAAATTGGAAAATCGTCTTACTCACTTACACATCTTCAAGAAAACTAAATAATATTTTAGTCGGTTGATTGCTTTGATTGGGAGACACTCTCGGCAAAACTTGGACATTGTTATTGTTCGAAGATTTATTACGTCGTCGTTTCATTTTCTTTGGGGAAGGCGTGTATGTAGGGGTTCTAGGGTTAAATAGAGAGGATGAAGGACTACCTTTATGAAATTTACGCTTGATTTTTGTAGGAGTATCATTTGGAGAATTAGAATTGGAACTATTGGAAGAACTTGGGGACTTACTATTTCTTACATCAAAAGGAGTTCCGTTGTCCAGTAATTGTTTAAACTTTTGACGGCCCCGCTGTCGTTTTCTTTTGCCAGTTTTATTAAACTGTCCCGGTAGATTACATTGATGTGCATCGGTCAATTTCAGCACTCGACTTTTTGGTCTTGAAGGGCCTGGTGTAGGGGTTCCATTTTGTATTTCCACTACAGATTCCTGTTGTGTTTCAAAGTCTATGTCCAAACATTGTCTTTCAAGCCAAGACACGATGGTTTCTTTTGCCAACTTCCGAAAATCTTTAGTACCGTCACGAATAATTACAGAGGAGGATTCTTTTGATACTACAAAAACAACATCGTATGTATTCGAAACCTGAGTAAGTATATTATCCTTCTTGGCTGATTCCGTCACTACTAAATTCCATTCTGACTGTAATAGGGTAACCGATTCTTCATTTTCATCAATCGTCTGTTTCGGCTTTTTTGGCAATGGCTCCTCTTCATCGTCATCAATTGTTATGACTTCATACTTACTTTGAATCACAATTGAAGGGTCCTTAATTTTCAATTCAGAATTTGGGGGATGTTGGTCATTATTTGTATCAACAGCCGCCGTCAATTTATCTTTGTCGCCTCCTGGTTTAGGTGCGTAATCAAAGATTTCTGTAGAGTCACAAGATGTTGGATCCAATGTTTCAACTACTTGAACAATGCATTTCTTTTCATTTTCATGTAACGTAGACATGTTGAGATTGGAACATTTCTCCTTTGGTGCTTTCTCGTATTCATTATCTTTGCGACTTTCTTGGTAACAAGAGTTATTCCGGTATTTTTCAGACCTAGCGCTCGAATCTTCATTTTGAACATCTAAACTTAATCCCGTTAATGGTGATACGTATTCATGCCATGATGATTTTGAGTTCACATTCTTGGAACATGCTTGAACATCATTATCTGAATTATGTTGCTCTCCTTCTCTTGCTGCTGTATTTTCAGATGGATCATTCCCAAGTACAGATGGTGGAGACTCATCTGTTTTCTTTTCTGGGCTAATGTTTTTTCGATTCTCTTGATCATATGACGCGTTGGATTTAACATTGGCAGATAAATTGTTACAGTTGGATGATTCGTTG
>JAITYZ010004294.1:0-14586 GCA_027744595.1 Paronellides praefectus | reverse complement strand
TCTCTCTCTCTCTCTCTCTCTCTCTCTCTCTCTCTCTCTCTCTCTCTCTCTCTCTCTTTTTCATCTTATATCAAGCTGGGTTTACACACTTCCCTCCTTGTTTGCTTGTTTGTAGGAGAGTTATAGAAGACGCTGGATAAAAAAAGACAGATGGGTTGTAAAGTGAGTTATGCTGGCCCGTGGCTCTGGCACACTACTATCATTTGTTTGCATGATTTTCAAGAACAAGGAACTTTTATATTTTTTTCAATGCACTCTTATCGCCAACGCCACTAAAACCCAAAAGAACAACAACAGCAAAAGATAATCCCAATTCTTTTTTTTAAAGGGACTTGTTCCTTCAACAACGCAAGAGAGAGAGAGAGAGAGAGAAACCATAAATATTTCCTGGCACATGGCACAAGTCATTACTTTTCTGATATTTCCCGATATCCCGTATGTATTTATACAACCTACACACATGATGATTATACAAGAAAAGTATTCACCCCTTGCATAATGAGGTGGCATACTTTGTAACCTAACCCCATAAATTTTAAATGACATTGGTAGTGTGTCAAGTAGACATATTAATAATATCCCCTCTAAAAAAGCTGAGAATGTGTGACGAATTTTCAGGTATTTTTTTTTCTTTAATTTTAAGTGAGTGCCATGGAAAAAGATTGACATCCAAATATTCACAAAAAAAATATGTAAAAATAAAAATACTGCATTTTTTTAATCCACTTTACTTTGCTTTTTAACTCCTTTCCAAGTTCCTTATGAAAGTTTACACGCTAAAAAAAATCCGGATATGAATCGGTTGTGTGAGTTGTTAATATAATTTGAATATTATGTAGTTATATCGTGTTGGCAAGTTGCATACCATCACATTCACACATGCTTCCTCGCAATTTATTATGCACATTTACTCCCGAGTTCACCCTGTGTAAAAAAACATAATATAATATTATGTAGTAGTCCAAAGTTCAACTTGAAAGTAGTAGAGGCACAGGAGCAGCAGGAGTTTTGTAGTAGTAGCAGCATTTTAAGTTGATTTTTAAGTTTAGTAAAATGGGTATGGTGAAATGAAACCGTTCTCAAAGGAGAAGAAGAAGAAAAAAAAAGACAATAGATGATGAGGATGATTCCATAACCATATAATATTCATAATAATAATAAGAGTCTCTCTCTCTCTCTTTGATACGATAATCAAATTCCTTCAAGAAGGCACAACACGAACACAAGTTACTACATCAAAAGTTAATATAGTTGAAGAAAATGTGTATCTATATAGTTGATTTGATAGTAGGGGGTGAGTAGCCTTATCCTTTTGCAACAAAAAGGATATAATGCGTAGTAAATATGTTTCAAATAAGTTATATATATGTATTTGTGTGCATATTTATTTACTACAATGATGATTACTCTTACACTACTACTGCTACTACTACTACTACTGTACTATATATACAAAAAAGTAAGTCTACATTCAAAGTTTTTTTTATGGACATCTTCAACTATTATACAGAAAAAGCAGGTTTTTTCCTCTTCTTCTTCTTTTTCATCCATGCTTTTTCCATTTTTTTTTCAACCCTTGTGAAAGATTTCTTGTACAAGCTTCCCCAGGACTTGTTGAAAGCTCAGTTCAAACTGAGAATACGATGCGGCCTACTGCTGTTGCCGTTGCTTCTGTTGTTGCCTTCCTAGAAACTCTCGGCTCTTCTCAATCTCTCTCTCTCTCTCTCTCTCCCTGTCTCTCTCTTTTCTCTTCAATCCTCATTGAGCATCTGCCTCACAGCAGTTTACCGTTTGCGTTGACTTGTATTGTTATGTGATGGTGGTGGTGGCAATGGCAATGCTTCTCTCTGCTACCATATTATTATTACCATTATTATTATCATCATCATCATCGTCACTATATATCCTTTTTTTGACTTGTATTTACCTTTATCGTTATATAATGTAGCCTTAAAAAATAAGTTGATCTACACCGTAGCTATCAGATTTCCATACAGCAGCAGCAGGAGCAGCAAAAGGAACTGATTGCTACACGAGAAGAAGAGCATCTTATATAGGTAGTTAGATAGATATGCATTATGATGAAATGAATGCACTTCTTCTACAACAATCCATACAGGTAATATCATCTTAGCTCAGTGACTGCTGCTGCTGCTGCCAATACTCACTTATTGTCAATAATACTACTAGCCTGACAGGAGTACAGTAGTTGCATATTACACGAAAACAAAAACACAATCATCCTCATCATCGTGTGACCAGCAGAGAATAATAAGTTACTGTATCACACACACAAAGTGCAAACTTACTGCCTATTTAAAAAGATAATACCTATGTTATTGTAATGATGCTGATGCGAGATGCAAGACACAATGTGTGTAATGCATACTACTACTACTACTATTTAGTATAAGGTGTCTCTTCTCAAGAAGATCCTCGTCCTGGTAGTCAAGGGAGAATAATACATTTTGAATTGCGTATATTATTACGTGGTCTATGCAATCATTAATAACAATACAATACAATGTCGGTAACAACTTGTTTGCCAGTAGTCGTCTCTTCTTTGTAAAAGAGAGAGAGAAAAAAAAAGATGTGGTGACGGTGATAGAAGTAGCGAGGTGCTGTGGTGGTGGCGGTAGTAGCCGTTTCTGTTGTTGTTGTTGTTGTTGTTTGTTGGGAAGGAGATGTAAGAAAGAAGCAGCAATCATTTTCTTCTTCTTCTTCATCTTCCTCATCAATGACAGCGCTCCACACCTGGTGTTGTATTTTATTTAATGCGGTGGTGGTGGTAACGCATTCCTTCACTATATCATACACACAAAACACCACCAGAGAGAAAGAAAGACATTCACGCGTGATGGCAGAAAATACGTTGCACTCCTTCGTCATCATGAAGATGCACTACACTAAATGTGGTCTGGCCAGTCTAGCCAGTACACAAACATTTATACAATAATATATGTATACATATATAAATACATATGTATAATATATACACGCATTATTATGGATACTTGCATTCAAGTCTATCTCCATTATGCACATTATTATGGGATTTTCAGCAATTTAATCACACCAAGAAAATCTTCAGCTTTCAAAATTCACATCAACTATAGTTTATGAGGATTTGAAGAAGAAGAAGAAGGAAAACAAAATTCACTCATCTTCTTGAACTTTAGGTATGTATACCGTGTAAACAAAAGAGTAAATAATAATCAAACTTGAAACAGGTATCACCACTACCACCACAACTACTACCTGACCATCATCATCATTATTATCATCATCTTTGGAATTTCACGATTATTATTATTACATAATATACAAGTCAATATGCTGCTGCTGATCATGATGATCATGGCGCGAGGGGAGGAAGTTATATGATGATGATTATGCATCAAATTTTACTAACTAAAATGTATATTTTAGTGGACAACAATTATGTTAAGCTTATAGTATGAAAAAATTTATAACATGTTTTATTGTAGATCGGAAAGATCAGTTCTAGCGTCGCGCAGCGAAAAAAAAACAGCATCGTATCGCGATCGCGGTTTCGCCAGTGGTATTTTTTTTTGCAAGTTGATATGCTAGATACCTATAATATGACAAGTTAAATAACAAGAATGAAAGGGATGAGTGACAGTGAGGAAAAGACATATATTTTTTTGCGTGTAGGCAGGTAGTTTTTTGTGGTTTTGTCGGAGATAGAGAGACGGGGAGAGAGAGAGAGAGATAGAGAAAAAACGGAAAGGTTATTACCGCCACCAGAGGGCAATTCAAATAAAAAAACAAACAAATGGACTGCAGATTTGCCCATTGATATCTAATAACTCATATGAAATGGTTGACCCATGAATGCGTGCATGAATAAAAAACGGTAACAGGTAAATTATTATGATTCATGAATCATGATCAAAGCAAAAAAAAAATATTTACGACAAGAACGAATGTGCACAAAAAATACGGTGAAAAACTACATGCATACATTCATACTGGTAGTAAGTGAATTGCATTCCTCCGTTTCTCCGAACAAGATGATGATAGAAGGGATGATGATAAGTAACTAGCATCAAATAGAAAAAAAATAACAGTAGTAGTGATGATGATGATGATGATGGTATGTTGTCTGTGCAGTCCTTCTTATTATTAGGTACATTGTATAATATGTAACATTGTTATTATTATGCAGCAAACAATGAAACTCGGCATGAGTAAGTGTAGGAGATACATATAAACAATTTTTAGATGAAATTTCCTACAACAGCAATTTTGTGCCTAGTCACCAGGTATGCTCGTTGTGTATTAACCACCTCCACGACCACTACTACTTACTTTAATACTGCAAACCATATCATACTTTTGTTGTTTATAATCGTCATAGTCAATGATTATGACAAGTTGGTAAAATAAAATAGAAAAGTGCCAGGTTTTTGTTCCCTAGTACAACTTGTTACAACTTTTGCTGCTGTCTTTGAAGTTGATACTAATGAAATAATAATGAATGTATTTAATATCATGTTCTTTATTTAAAAAAAAACTTGTATACAAAGTTGTACTTTTGTGTTGTAAAATAGATTTTGTAATTTTGTTTCCTTTTGTTTTATGAATTGCTAATAGGTAATTGTACAATGCAGGTATGTACATTTAGATATGCATTTTTGCAATGCACATATAATAATAATAATAGTAATGATAATAATGTGAGAGAAGTTGAGCTATTGTATATTATATTTGTGTGTTATTATGTGCATACACCTATTTATTGCTAAATTACTACAAGAATTGAAATATTATTATACTTTTTCTAACACTAAAATCTTTTTTCTCTTCAAATCAACACGAAATTCTTATGATTCCCAAGACGACGCCAACATGCACCGACGTCGACGAATTAACTAGTCCGTTGCTCCAATAGCTTGTTGTAAATTCCTTCTTTTTTGTGTTTTTTATGCATCTCTTATTTCTTGAGGATATGTATGCTTTTTTGATGATGTCAAGTTAAAAAGAGAGAGAGAGAAATGTGATGCGAACTGCGAACAACTCGGCATTATTAACAACAAGACACAACTTTTTTACTTCCTTCAAGCCAACACCTCAAAGCTAACTTTTAAATAGTCATTTGGTTGTGTCTACTTTTTCTTTGGAATTTTTTGCTGCAAATCTCGCAATACATTGTCATCCCTCCTTTTGGCTATAGCACAGACGGCACCACAGGAAAGGAATTATTACATACGTACATCATATATATACATGTATATAGCGTGTGTGGCTTTATGCACAATAATTGTGGCGTTTCCTGCTATTTCCTTTCTTCCGAGTTGTTTGTCTCTTTGACTCTTGTTGTTTGGTACAAGACACCAAAACAATTGTGTGTCTAGTAGATTTTTTTTTTGCATAGTACTTTATGTTTGGCAATAAAGCGAATAAATTACTAGACTACTTAGGCATTTTCTACAATAATGTATTATCTTGTGTGTATATTTATTTAAGTATATATAATGGACTTTTTTTTCTTGTTGCATGGAAAATGGAATGTTCAAAGGCTTGCATGTGTAATAAGATGGAATGAAGACGAAGAAAGAAAAACTTGAACATTCCTTTCTGCAAATTTGTGTGTATTAATTCCATGAGAAACATTCACAGATGCCTATAAACAGCATAATAATTAACCCTTTTTCTGATCGTATTAAAATTATAATATATGTAAATTTTTTGTGTATGCCAAGTGAACAAGTGAAGAAGAAAAAGAAAAATATTTTCCCGTGTTTTACCTTTTAAAGGTGACTTTATGGCAGCCTCTATTAGTCCACTTAGCAGCTGGCCGGACTTTGTATCTTCTGCCAAGCCAGCGCTGAAAGTCGCGAGGGCGTCGGCATGCTTGCCAAGGCATTGCAATGCAACACCTTGTCTGTAGTATGCCTATTTTGCAAAGAACAAAAAAAATTTATATTACATTCGTTAGCATAATAAATAAACATAACATCACATCTCTTTACAAAACGAAATCGTGAAATGTACAAAAAAATATGCATAATACACAACAATGGTAAACTTGATGTAACATTTGACATTAGAATGGACTCATGCATGTATATCCGGTTTAGATTTTGTACACCAGATTAAAAAAAACATCAAGAGAAAAAAAAGGCAAGATGACAAAAAAAATGAAGATGGTAAGATGACTTTTTTTCTTCTTTTATATAAATTGAGCATAATACATACATAGACACATACCTTTGACCATTTTGGGTTGAGATCCCGTGCTTTCAACGCATCTTGAAGAGCACGCGGAAACTGTCCTAATTTGATGTACGCCGCGGATCGATTCGAGTAGAGTATGTGATTATCAGGATCAATCTTGAGAGCTTCAGAGTAGAGTGCGACGGCGGTCTGATAGTCTCCACTTTCACAGGATGCATTGGACCGTCGAACAATGTCAAGAAATATTTGTCTGCGAGACGCGGTTGTATTACCGCTCAATAATCGTGACATTGCAGACGATTCCACAGCCAACTCTGAATCACAAGTCCTCTTCTGTTGTTGTTGATTGGTGTACGCAACAAGAATGGTTCATCATCATCATCATAATCATCATCATCATTCACCAAACAATCCAATCCGAGTAGTTAACGTATGATTGCCGAATATCATTATATATTTTTGCCGTCGTCCAGCCGCAGCCACAAACCATTATCATCATCACAGCATCATCAGCGTGTTCATTATTTTACCATCATCAACGTACACAGGTAAAATGAAACAAATGGATGATAATCGGACATTGAAAAAAAGTATATAACATGGATACAGGGATGGATGAGTGTTTTCGAAATTTGTCGGTTCAGGTGTATTTTTGAGGTACGTAAATACACATGTGAAAAAATGTTTAGTGTTGCACCAAACCGCACCGCAGCAGGAACATAGTGACATGAAACAAAGTCAAACAGGAAAAAAACAATTTTGAGTTGTTAGTTCTCTTCTTCTCATTCGCATTTACCTTTTTTTCTCAGTTTGTTGAATTGTTAGAGAAAATAAGTATTTTCCCAGAATCACCGCAAACACATAAGCGGCAACGGGCGAAATAAAAAATCATTTGAAAAGCACTACTAAACTACCCCATACATAAGTGCATTGCATATCATCATCATCATCATCGCCACCACCATACAATATAAATGTATCCAAGAAACACTTTTACACTTTTTACCTGTGTGCATCTCTCTCAACGCACAACAGATAGTAAGTTTGATGATGATGATTCTTGCACTGCACTGTGTATTTTAGACAAGCAGCAAACATTCAAAGTCAAAGCGAGATTTTTTTTGGGTTTTCAAAATGGTAAAGCTTTTAAATGTAAAACCGAACCTGAATTCACAGGGTTTTCTAGCCAAGGCAGCAGCAGCAGCATTACTACTACTATTATTATTATTACCATTACCACTAACCACCACCATCAGCTATTACCTAAGGAGGCTCTTGAGATGATGAAATACCGTGAACAACCCTGAAAAACTACTACATGCATATAACTACAATAACAACAACAGCAAGAAAGTTTGAAACAAGTATGGTGTAGTAAGCACGAAATAGCAACTCTGGTACGAAAGCATCGAGAGAGGGAGTGAGAGCTGAAGAAGCATTATCATCATCAGCATCACTTATATTATACCCACTACATGGAAGGATTTAATATTATGAGAGAATGATGGTGATTGTGATGGTAGTGGTGGTAACTGCTCTCTTCTGTGTGCAGAGCAGAGGGTATAGAAAGAAAAATTTACCAGGCAGCAGAAGAAGAAGAAGAAAGAGAGGAGAGATGAACAAGAAGGGTTTTCTTGCTCTCTTCTATAACGGTGGGTAAGGTAATAGAAGAAGAATAACTAGTTGGAGGAATGCATGTAATAGGTGGTGTAATGGATGAGAAAGGAGATCTAAATTAGCATGTGGAGACAAAGAAAAGCAGGTGGAGTGGATCTAATGAGTACTTTGGATTCTTAAACTGACTGACTGAGTGCGTGTCTGACTGATGAGCTAGATAGAACTGGCTCCTTTATTCCTTTTAGATTACTAAAACTTTTTTTCCCCTCTATGACGATTATACTCATCAAGATGGGGATCATCATGCCAATAATACCTACATGTATGTATATTACATCCATCCATATATATATTGCCATAAATATATGTACCTATAGACCTATATAGGTACACAACAACCGGGAATACGGTTTTTTATGTATTAAATAATATGATTATTTTTCCTTTCCTTTTACTCATTCTGCAACGCCACGTCTAATCAACAACGCTGCCTCAACAATCGTGTTTTTTCACAAAGTGAATTACTACAACAATATGTTGTAATATTTTATATATTTCCAAATAATAATAATAATAAAAAACACTACTCCGTACTATTTTTTTTTATACAAGTAGCCTTAGCTACTTTACAGTATAATAATAATAATAATAATAATAATAACGACAAATCCGTGACCGAGAAGAAAAACTCGGATAAAAATGAGCATCCCTCGTTTTAAACCCTTAAAATTTAAAAAGATTTTATTTTCTTTACCAGAGGCTATCTTTAGATCTTATGCAACGCTGCCTTGTTGATTGTCGTTTTTTTCTATGAGCACCACCATACGGCTCTTTTCACACAAAAGTCTTTTTTTTACTTTTGATCATGATCAAATGTACACTTGTATGCATGTGGCAATGAATAAAAACAACCTGTTCGCGTATATTACCAACAATAACGTCAACATCATCAACAAAAAACGGCGACGACGATGACGACAAACGTGACTAAATTTGCTTGCTCACATCAACAAAATAAGAAAGATGGTCTTTCACAAAAGAAAAGCAGGAGAGAGAGAGAGAGAAACATATTCACGCACGTTCTCCCCATATTATTTTTCATGTTCAACTATCATGTTAACTACTCTTTCCACACTACTACAACAACATCTCACACATTCATACACACACACAAAAGCAGTACAAAATTGTATGCACTTCCAATATATTTTTTTTTAAACTCATCTAGTCCCATTATTTCCCATGCTTACATTATTTTTGTGCATTTGTATAAATTCGTCTTTAAAAAAAATAAGAAAGATTTCAAATTGTTTTTTAGTGACTACTATCATCATTGTCGTCGTGCTAATGCATGAAAAATGTGAGCAAGATTTATTTTAAAAAATAAAGTAAAAAAATAGTAGAGTTGTTGATAAAATATACATTCATTCCTTTGACTTGTGTTTTTTTGCTTGCTCCATAATAATAACAAGGAATTGTTACGTAAACAGGGAAAAGGCATCTTTGCATTTGCTCAGTGTTTTTACGACGAGGACGATGAGAAACTATAAGGATGCTCTGCTGATGATCATCAAGGCAACAATGGCAGCCTTGAGGGATGAAATGAACGTGATCAAAGTGTGTACAGCAATCGTCCATGATGAGGATGTGTGCTGATATACATACTCCCGAACACACAAGACATGGCATACATACTATATACACTAACATTACTACGTGTCTACCCACACGGAAACTTGAACAAATGTGCATTAGAATGGAAACTATTATCTCAACATCAGAAACGGCATTAGCGAGGTTCATCATCAACCCCCTTTGACTTTTTTTATCACTCAGAAAAAGAGAGAGAGAGTCAAGTCACCACCACCACCACCACAAACCACTGTCGTTATCATCAACATCCAGAAAGCTTAAAGAAAACTTTTAAACCACGTTGTCCAGAATACTTGCATTATTTTGCTCTCACTCTTGCTGGATCATTTTTCATCCATTTTTTCTTACTCTTCTTGAAGTAAATAGCACAGTGATTTTGGAACTGGATTGAAAGTTAAATTTTTAGATGAAAAAAAAATCATGGCATATTTCTCAAATCAAATGCGTCCTTTTTCTGATTGAATGCAATTTATACTTGAGCTATTATTGTCATGTTTTCATCATCACCATAATCATCCTTGCTCTTAAAATCATCCCAAATTTCAACCACTGTTTTCTGCGTGCATTGCTTGAGTATAAAATACACATTTTTCTTTTTTTTTTTAAATCACACACATGAAATAACTCACTTTTATCAAACATTCTGACATGATTTAACATTTTGTGATGATGATATCCTTCAAATGCCATTATACCTTTATCAGCAACTGACTAGTTGAATTTCCCATTAAACAAGCTATTTTCAACATGCTATGTAGTGTAAATATTTGTTACAAAGAGGAATTGTAACTTGTTCCGACACCCGAAAATCTAGATTGATCTCTCTTTCTGCCGCTTCGCTTGATTAAAAATTGTACCTTGAAGAAAGTAAGTCAGTCAGAAGAAGAAGAAGAAGAAGAAGAAGGGAAGTGGTTTATTTGGGTACAAGTTTAATGCTCAACTGCGCAACCCATTTTATGTTTTATGCTGCATTTTATAATAAATGTAAGGAAATGAAGTTTTAGATATGTATAATCTGAAATAAAAGTAGTGCCAAATGCCTATAAAAATGTTTTATGCCTCAAATAATATGGATACATGTCTATTTATATATTTCAGTTTAAAAAAGGGACTCTAATCTTTCTCGGAAATTTTGATAAGTAATGCATTAATGGCTTTAATATCTATAGGATTTCTTTAAGGAATGACTCAAATGATCATGTCGAACTATTTTATTATTCCGTTTAACAGATTTCTTAAGAGTTTTTTTGAGGAAAATATTTTGTATCAATATTGCCACCAAAGACGAATTTCAAGTCAATTTAAGTAAATTATTTAATGGGCCGGATTGATTAAATAGTTGCATCCTCTTGGATTCCAACATTACTTTGCTGATAATCAAAAAAAGGACTATTTATCCTTTAAAATTACACCTTAATCGTTCCTTTTTTACAATGAATAAAGAGTAATAATACGTTGGCAACAACTGTAAGAATCACAGAGAAATTATCGTTTTTTAGTGGTCCAGCAGGATTTATTCTTTTCTTTCTCTTTTTTTTAAATCCAATCAAAAAGAAATTGAAAAGCCGAGAAGGGGATAATATTATTTACCATTCATCTTTTATTTATTGTTAGAATTGAGAATGCATTACGCAAAGTACACAAAAGAAAATCCCTTTTGTACACACACAAAAATACATAAACCAAGGAATAAAGAGAACCGACAGATCATCACTTCTCTCTTTGGTGACATTCAGGAAGATATCATTGTTTATTAGATTTTTGTTCAGTGGATAGTGCATCCGCACAACACACACACACACACGGATACACATACCTACCTATTATAGTTTGCTTAACTAAAAGCTTGTAGCTTCTCAGGCAGATTTTCAGAAAAAAATAAACTAAAAAAGCCGAGTGAGTACCTGTCTCTTTCCAAATGTGACAATATAAATATATTTTTTTTTATTCTGTATTCTGTACTCACAGAGCAGTACATGTAAAAAAAGCATAACAATTTGTAGTTGACTCATCTGAGAAAAAAAGTATATATATATTTTTTTTAAATAGATGGAAAAATTGTAAGCATGCTGCATGCATGCACATCACCACTACAAATCTGTTGACTACATTCTACATCTTCAAAAAAAAGAAAACACGAAGAATTGGGAATGAGTGACTGCGCGGCTGCAAGTCCGGTACATTACATCTCTGCTGATGTGTAGTTTAGTACCGTCGTATATTTTTAAAATATATCATTAGCATCTTGTTGTATGCATGTTCTTATATTTTACGAGTTGTGCACGCAAGTCCATCATCATCATCATCAACAACATCACCAATCACCACTCTCTTCAACTTTTCAGGTATCATATTATTATCTCTGTTATTTTACATTAGTAACGAAGAAACATCATCAACACTAACACTACATTATTATTATTATTATTATTATTACACATTCTCATCTCATCTCTCTTCAAAGAGCAGTTTTTTTCCTCTTTGTCTTCTCGTCGGTTACAACACAACAATTCCAAAATGAGTAATGTCGAATGTAATGTCATTGCACACTCTCTCTCTCTCTCACACACACACACATGTACATACCACTCACTTTAAATCACAGAGAAAATGCCATTGTTTCGCATTCTTGGAGTTTTAAAATAAAAAAGGAACGAGTCAAATATCCCATCGTACTGCCGCTAAAGATGATGAGTTGAGTATTTCATGAATCATGCTGATAATGTGTATACTTATTTATGTATGTGCATAAAAAAACAAAATATATACTTTGGGAAAAGAAGCAGAGTTAAAAAAAATTTAAGAATGCTTTGCATTTCTACTACATATTCTGCTGCTGATTGTTGACTTTCCATAATAGTTAGCATAATTTATATAAAGTGAGCATAACTCTGGATGATGAGATGTTACAAATCTATTTTGTCTTTTTGTCTCTTCTCCTTCTCATCTTGAGTGAAACAGGTTCAGGCGTTGTCCAGAGAGAGAGCCTTCCTAACAAAGCGAAACTCTTTGATAATTCATTTTCCATCAATATAATACATGTATCTATATTTATTACGCATAATTGATAACGCCGAGCTACTCTTCTTATCCATTGATAAACAGATTACAACATCACTACTTTAAACCTGCAATCCTATCTCATCGATGATGATGATGGTTTACAAAAAAAAACAATGTCACGTTGCATTATTTCCATATGGACGTGTTGTGTAATAATAATAAGAATCAAAAAAAAAAATTCGGCAATATTTTTTTTATAAGCCGACATTGTTACTTAACGAAATCACGAATATGCCTAAAATTGTTTAGTGGAATAAGTATAAAAAGAGGATAATAATGATAATAATAATAGTGGTATGTACATATATGACATGAATGCCTTTTTTACATTTGTCCCTAAATTTACATATTTGGTCGGTATCTGGATTATTTGAGAATAAGAAGCATTTACGAAACAAAAAAAAATGTATAAAATGAAATAAAAAAGAATATATTTTTTTTTGCTTATACGGAATCTCTGATCTAGCCATGATGATTAGAGGAGAATACACACACATACTCTTGTAATGTTGTAATCATCATCCTTGCTAAACTAGAATCCTTTTCTTTTTCATCTTCAGTTCAGTACATTTTGCATCCCAATCTTTAAAATTCGTAGTATTTTCTCTCTCCAAGTCCGTTTTGTTTTGATGCCAAATGGTATAAATACGGCATTTATTGAATTGATAATTTTTTTACGGCACGTCTATAAAAATGATATCAGTGAACAATAAAAAAGCTTTCAAATGTGGGGACCCATAATTACACGTTTTCCTGATAAAGACGTCTTTTGACCAAGAAAGAAAGAAACACAAATTCTTTCCTCTCTCATCTTTCTTTTTTTTTTTGCATGCATGCAGCGTGAGAGATATAAAACTTGAACTTGGATTCGATGATGATGAAAATGATATTGGTGTCGTCCGCACAAAGTATTTGTGATCTTTAAGATGTCGATGTTGATTTTCTGATGATGATGATGGTGGTTCTACACACAGCGAAAAATATATATATATAAAAGTATAAAGGAATAAAAAAAGGGTGAAGAAGATGATGATGATAATGTTGTTGATAATCAAACAAGGGAAAAAGAGTTGAAACAAACTTGACGAGATTTTTGCCAATCGTGATCGACTAAGTGTTCAATGTAATTTAATCAACGGCAAAATGGTTTTATGAATGCTAGTCACCCTCCCTGTAAATATTTAAAGAAGTAAAATACTTCTTCTTTTTTTTTGCGTGTAAGCCATACAAAATCACGCACCAACTCTTCTCCTTCTCCTCCTCCTCATCCTCCTTCTCATCATCATCAGAATGATCATCAGTAATTTTACAATTTACAATATCAACAAAATGTCGCGACGACGAAAGAAAGTACATGATAATAAATACCTATATAATAAGTAGCTATACCCAATACTCAAAAAATATACATACATACATCATACATACTACCTAGTCAACTATATCATCTGTAAACGGGTTTACACCTATTACAACAAGAGAAAGAAAATTGTTTGTAAGTAGCTCTTATTTACAGGTTTACTTTTGTGAACTATCAAAAGCTGTCATTATGCCTGTTTGTTGTGTGTGTGTCTTGAATTCTCTCGAGTTATCATCATCATTATAATGATGAGAGTGTGAGTTTGTCTTATTTCAAATATTTTTTAACCAAAAGAAAAAAAAATTAACTCATCATCCTGCTGCTGATGATGATGAACATAGTTATTAACAAAGTAGTTTATAGTAACAAGTAACAACATACTACAACAGTGCTAGTTGTTGTGTGTGAGAAGTCAATTGACATGTTGGCAAAAATGAATGGATCGATTATTGATGATTGCCACTTACTAGAAAAAAAATGTGTGTGTGTGAAAGAAAATTACAAGAGAATTAACAATCTTAGTATTGGCTATATCTTATCAAGGTTTGTTGTGTGTGTGATGATGACAGCTCTAAAATATTAATCAAAAAAATATACATAGGTAGGCATCTACTCTTTTAGAGAAGAGGTGACTTGAAAAGTTACTCATTTCATTTGTCATTTAGCCAATTAATTACAACTTTTCTTAATAG